>RQOL01000729.1:5061565-5085511 GCA_013076295.1 Sanderia malayensis | reverse complement strand
CAATTTACACAAACGAAAATTAACAATCATTCCCACAATATATACATGAACCCAGGTAAATACATCAAAAACTAATTCAAAACGCTTCTAGTTACTTTTTCAGTGATATTAACTTTCATTCCCACAATTTAGACTAATGAAAATTAACTTTCATTCCCACAATTTACACTAGCGAAACATAACAATTATTCCCACAATTAATACATCAATCCAGGTAAATACATCAAAAGCTAATTGAAAACAATTTTACTTACTTTTTTCAGTGATATTAACTTTCATTCCCACAATTTACACGAATGAAAATTTACATTCATTCCCACAATTTGCACATTAATCCACCTGAAATCAGCGAAAATTAGTTGTAATACACCTTTAGTTACTTTGTTCTTTGAAATTAACAGTCATTCCCACAATTCACGCATGACTCCAGGTAGATGCATCTAAAGTTAATTGAAAACACTTCTAGCTACTTTTTTCAATGATTTTAACATTCATTCCCACAATTTACACTAAGAAATATTAACTTCTATTCCCCAAATTTACACGAATGAAAGTTAACATTCATTCCCATGATTTAAACTAATAAAAATTAACTTTCATTCCCACAATTTACACTAATGAAAATTAACTTTCATTCCCACAATTTACACTAACGAAACAAAACAATCATTGCCACAATTAATACATCAATCCAGGTAAATACAACAAAAACTTATTGAAAACAATTTTACTTACTTTTTTCAGTGATATGAACTTTCATTCCCTCAATTTACACTAATGAAAATTTACATTCATTCCCACAATTTACACATTAATCCACCTCAAATCAGCGAAAATTATTTGTAATACACCTTTAGTTACTTTGTTCTTTGAAATTAAGAGTCGTTCCCACAATTCACTCATGAATCCAGGTAGATTCATCTAAAGTTAATTGAAAACACTTCTAGTTAATTTTTTCAGTTATATTAGCTTTCATCCCCACAATTTACAGTAATAAATGTTACCTTTCATTCCCACAATTTACACTAATAAAAATTAACTTTTATTCCCCCAATTTACACGAATGAAAATTAACATTCATTCCCATGATTTACCCTAATAAAAATTAACTTTCATTCCCACAATTTAAACTAATGAAAATTAACTTTCACTCCCACAATTTACACTAACGAAAATTAACAACTATTCCCTCAATATATACATGAATCCAGGTAAATACATTAAAAACTACTTGAAAACACTTCTAGTTGCTTTCTTCAGCGATATTAACTTTCATTCCCACAATTTACACTAATAAAAATTAACTTATATTCCCCCAATTTTCACAAATGAAAATTAACATTCATTCCCATCACTTACACTGATAAAAATTAACTTTCATTCCCCCAATTTACACGAATGAAAATTAACATTCATTCCCATGATTTAAACTAACGAAACAAAACAATCATTGCCACAATTAATACATCAATCCAGGTAAATACAACAAAAACTTATTGAAAACAATTTTACTTACTTTTTTCAGTGATATGAACTTTCATTCCCACAATTTACACTAATGAAAATTTACATTCATTCCCACAATTTACACATTAATCCACCTCAAATCAGCGAAAATTAGTTGTAATACACCTTTAGTTACTTTGTTCTTTGAAATTAACAGTCATTCCCACAATTCACGCATGAATCCAGGTAGATGCATCTAAAGTTAATTGAAAACACTTCTAGTTACTTTTTTCAGTTATATTAGCTTTCATCCCCACAAATTACAGTAATAAATGTTACCTTTCATTCCCACAATTTACACTAATAAAAATTAACTTTTATTCCCCCAGTTTACACGAATGAAAATTAACATTCATTCCCATGATTTACCCTAATAAAAATTAACTTTCATTCCCACAATTTACACTAATGAAAATTAACTTTCATTCCCACAATTTACACTAACGAAAATTAACAATCATTCCCTCAATATATACTTATATCCAGGTAAATACATCAAAAACTAATTGAAAACGCTTCTAGTTGCTTTTTTCAGCGATATTAACTTTCATTCCCACATTTTACACTTATGAAAGTTTACATTCATTCCCACAATTTACACATGAATCTACCTCGATTCAGCGAGAACTAATTGTAATGCACCTTTAATTACTTTGTTCTTTGAAATTAACATTCATTCCCACAATTCACGCATGACTCCAGGTAGATGCATCTAAAGTTAATTGAAAACACTTCTAGCTACTTTTTTCAATGATTTTAACATTCATTCCCACAATTTACACTAAGAAAAATTAATTTCTATTCCCCCAATTTACACGAATGAAAGTTAACATTCATTCCCATGATTTAAACTAATAAAAATTAACTTTCATTCCCACAATTTACACTAATGAAAATTAACTTTCATTCCCACAATTTACTCTAATGAAACATAACAATCATTCCCACAATTAATACATCAATCGAGGTAAATGCATCAAAAACTTATTGAAAACAATTTTACCTACTTTTTTCAGTGATATTAACTTTCATTCCCACAATTTACACTAATGAAAATTTACATTCATTCCCACAATTTACACATTAATCCACCTCAAATCAGCGAAAATTAGTTGTAATACACCTTTAGTTAATTTGTTCTTTGAAATTAAGAGTCGTTCCCACAATTCACACATGACAGTAGTATATATACACGGTGCTGTTTAGGTCCACTCGTCCAAGGTTGAGTGCACACTAATTGGGATGGGAGCGAGGCGCATGAGAATGAGGTTGGCGGGAAGTTGACGTCATATTGGCGGGAAAGTGTGGAGATGACATCATGATGGTGGGATGGAATGTGAGACGCTGCGCAGGGGTCGCTAGGTGGATGCAGTCGCAGGGAATGCTGGGAAATCGCAGGGAATGCTGGGAAATCAGGGGAATAACCAGAGGGGGAATGTACCTGCACCACGTGTTGCGCCCACCCAGCGCGTCAGTATTTTTTTAGAAATACTGTTCATTCTCCTGCTGAAGAAGAGAGTGAAAATTATTTCTAAAAGAATTGGTGTTGGAATGGCTGAGTGGTTAAGGCGTTGGGCGAAACCAATAGTTCGTCTTCTGTGCGTAAGCATGCGTGGGTTCGAATCCCACTTCTGGCACCTCTTTTCCTTTGTAAATGTCGTACAATCTAAGTTGGACGAAATTAACAAGGGATAAGAGGAACGTGACGAAGACGACGACGACGACGACGATGACGTAGAGGCAGTAATTCTGGTACCTCTTTTCCCTTGTAAATGTCGTACAATCTAAGTTGGACGAAATTTCACAAGAGATAAGAGGAATGTGAAGACGACGACGACAACGATGACGTAGAGGCAGTACTTTTGGCGCCTCTTTTTCCATGGTAATTTCATGTGATCAAAGTTAGATGAAATCAACACGGAATAAGAGGAACGATGTGCTGAGGGAAAGTCCCGAGGAATAAGAAGAAGGAAATAAGAAAAAATTTTACCTTGTGTGAGGATCGAACTCACGACCTTCAGACTATGACACTGACGCTCTACCAACTGGGCTAACAAGGCGATGAGACGTAGAGAGACGAAAACGAATGATGAGTTATGTTTTATTGGTATAGTATAAAATGAAAAAATATATAGCAAAAACAAAAAAGTTATTGTTTGTTACGCAGTGGATGCGGTTGCGAACGGCGGCGGCTGTTTTACCTGCAAGGTTCTGAAGGGGAGCACGAGTTCGAGGCATTCTCGAACGAAGTATTGGGCATCATCTTTGTCGACTGTGTAATTGTTGGAGTAGTCGGTGCAGCAGCCGCAGCCTTGATCGCAGGCGGGTACACGTTTCCAGCTCGAGAATGCGCGATAGAAGCGGATGTGGTAGTCCATCTTGCACCAGGGTTTGTCTTGTAAGGGTAGTACTTGCAAGTAGGTGGCAAGTTCTATGAATAGTTCGGGTTGAAAGCCGTAGAAGCGGAATTCGTAGTGTTGAAAGTGTGGGCTGATGTAGTCTTTGTTCTGGTAGTGTTTTTGCGAAGGGAAAATGTGTTCGATTTCTATGTAGGTGTGGTTGAGTAGACGAAGCCAGACACGAAAGTCGGCGAAGTCCTCTCGAGTGTCGGCGTCGTCGGGGAGATCGTCTTCGAGTTGGGCGAACCAATGGGATCGGCGAGTGAATTTGTCGTTTTTTTGCAGGGGGGTGTCTCGTTTTACGAAGCAGATGCAGTTGCTGAATTCGACGATGCTGATCTTTGAGAGATCGTAGGGTATTATTGGTTGTAGTACTACTGGGTCAGAGATTGTTTCCACGTAGGCTTGACTGTGAGTGAGGAGAAGCGGTTGGTAATCTTCGTTGCAGCGTTCGCGTGACGTGTGGAGCATCATGTATTGTATCTCTTCTGCGATGGAGGGCCAAAATGTGTCGTCGTTGTCTGCGGTTTGGGGATTGCCGATGCCGTGTTTGAGGAGAGCCTTGGTGAAGTCTGACTCGAGAGGCTGGGAGGAGGTGAACGTGACCTGCTGCTGAAGTTTTGTGAAGCAGGCGTTGAAGTATTCTCTTATGGATTGATCGTGTGTGGGTGGTGGTGGCGGATCGATGACAATGAAACGATCGTGCCAGAAGCGATGACTGTGAGTCGGAGGAAGTAGTTGGTCGCGTTGTTGCAACCACGAGTAGGAGACGAGATTCCATTTGGTTGCCTGTTTGGCTTGGCGCGTGGTGACAAATTCTTGCAAGTAGTCGCTCAGTGTGTGACGAAACGGTTTGAAACAGTAGTATTTTTTTGTCGACGGCAGTCGACGTTTTCTGAGACGCGAGTGTGCGGTTGTTGTTAGCATATCGGCGTTGTCGTCGTCGTCGTCGTGGAGTTGTTGTGTGATAGTGGTGGGCGACTGTGGCCTACCGGTTTATTTATATCGTATTAGAACAATGAGTTATTGTGCGCGCGTGCATGCGGGAGAAAGAGATTAAAAGAGACAATGGTTTATTGTTCTGTTTTTTGCATGATTATTATAAGCATTATTATTATCAATAGTAATAACAACTATGATTACAATAATTCATGATAGGAGGAGGAGGAGAGAGTAGAGTAGAGTAGCTAGTCCGTTGAGAAATCAGTCTTGAGTTCTATGACCATCCATGGTATTGCGACAGTTAATGGAACATTAGGACGTTGATTTCACATTCGTTCGAGTGTTAACAATGAAATATCACACACACACACACACACACAAAATGATGTATTCAATATGTGAAGTTGCTTGATGTGCTACATGAAGAACAATTTATTAGACCGACTTTAGATACTCACATCTCTCTGAAGAGGTGGAGAATGTTTAAGGTATCTAACAATTAACTTTGGAAAGGCGAGGGAAGAGATCAATGCAGATCAGTGTTATGCGAATCAAGTTGTGAAAATTGGGGAAAGGTATTTTTTTTCCTTTCGTCAATTTTCACAACTTGATCGAGCACGGATTTGAATTTGCCATTTCGCAAAGGAATGGTGATGAGCTGGGCACAACTGTGAGCAACAAGTAAGCTTCACGTTCCCACAAACAACGTACGCATCAGATACGTTGTTTATGGAAAAGTGGAACTTATTATACTCAATACTATTTTAACTACACAAGCGAAAGTGTATTTTTCTTTGCAGACAATTGCTGTTGCAAATAAACTGGGCAAAGAGAATTGGTATGTGCTTCATCAAAATGAGGTCATTATGAAAAGAGTATACGATTGTTTTAAGAAAACATCAGAAGAAATTGCGCAAAGAGCTTTAGCATAATAGGTAACATATTTACCAAAGATGATATCTTGAACAATACTTAATTCAAAATGTGGGGAAAAATTGCGAGCATTGCGTATAATACAGACAATGCATTGGCAGATGATAGATGATGACTAGTAATTATGCAACGTTGAGTAATTGGTTGCAACGAACGTGAGAGCAAAAAATCGATTCATTGCAAAAGAAAATGTGCTCAATTGGATACGAACCAGATGCAAGCTCAGATGTGAGGATCAAGTATGATTAAAGAACCAATTGAGGAAGGAAATTGTGGAAAAAGGAGTTGAAAAGAATGTAAACGATTGGACATTCTACAAAGAAGAAAAATCATGTGTCAACAATACGATTTGCCTTTGAGTAAATCAAGACAGATGGACAAGGAAGTTGACGTGCTAGAAAAACTAATTTAAACACTTGGAAGTGACAGATAGGCAGGTAAGTACTATAGTCAATGCCGATGGACATGGAACCAGAGCGTGTCGGTCAGACAAGGGGTTCCGAATCGGCACGAAAGCAGCAGGAATGAAGCAATAATATAGCATTATAATAAATGCAACGAATTTGCAAAAAGTATACCATTACTGAATTCAGTAGGTCAAACTAGAGGCAAATTGCAAGAAATAGCGAGTAACCTAGAATCAACAGATAATTAAGCAGGAACTTATTGGTCATGGAAGTTATGGTTTTATTATCTGAAGAAGAAGAAGAAGATCATCGCAAATGAGCGAGTATCCACATCAACACACAGTCGTCTACAAAAATAAACAAGACCTAAACTGGACGCCAACTATCTGAAAAAAGAGGAATTGCGCAGAGTTTGATGTATGTGGAATTGCTGTCTGCAATCTTTGCGAGTGAAAACAAAGCTAAAACCGCTACCCAAACAACAATGACGATGAAGGATATGATGGTGGTAATGAAGAAAAAACACCAAGAGCAAAGATATGTCAATGAAGGATGGAGATGGTCATGTCATGTCTCTCAGAAAAAATCGCAAAAAGCATTTTCATACTTCAACACCCAAAAGGAGTATCGAGTGGCGGTAAGCAGAGATATATTGTTATCAACCATACGCAGCAAAGTATTCATCACAACAACGATACGTAGCAGAGTAACAATAATAACTCATCCTAATTGATGAATGCAATACAAGAGTGATATTGAGAACACTGATGATGCAAGAATGTTGGAAATGTTGGAAAACTAGAAGCGTTTGGCGTGTTGTAAAGTTCCAACAATGCTCAATACTGTTTTAATTACACAAGCGAAAGCGGTAATGAAAGCGAAAGTATCATCTTGCGGACAATTGCTTTTGCAAATACACTGGGCAAGGAGAATTTGCACCGGAAACAGTACTAGTGCCAAAAAAATACATGAGGAGTTACCAAATGTTGAGTTGGAAGATTGCATATCATGTCAATATTCATTATTGAAAATGGGTCATTAATTGCATTTGAATGTCCGGTGTGTTGGGGCGCACGCACGATTGTTTTGCCAAGCGGTCATGTATTGAGCGAGCGAAAGATATAAAAAACTAGAAAATAGATCTAGTGTCAACACTACGCTTTACGATAGCATTGCGCAAAGGGTTTACCATAAACGGGTAGGAGTGGTAACTTATTTAGCAAAGATGATATTTTTAACACATACCACACGTATTGACAGATGACAGAAGCGCTACTGCATTGTTGTTGTTTTGAAACAACATTACCATCATCAACAAATAACATCGATACACTGTTTTCAAAAAGTTTCAAAAGCGACAATATCTTGACGTTTTCGGACAATATCAAGTTTCAGAAGCGACAATGTTATCAACACCATGAAGATTGGACAATGTTATCAACACATTAAAGCAGGCTCTGATCAACAGACAAGCTAACGCGAGCAAGAGTACTACGTGCTGCAAGAATAGGTTTGCAAACGAGAAATATCTTCATGGAAATGATGAAGTTGTATTTTGATTGTTCAAAGGGAAAGTTTCCACACGAACAAGTCAGCTGCGTACAGGCGGACCAAAAGACAAGAAAAGTTGATTTTCCATCAACACGAAGATATTGAGAGAAAGAAAAAGATCAGACCTTGTTTCTCAGTTCGTTTTCCATGAACAAAAGATAAAGAGCTATTGTTGAAAAGGAAAAAAAGAAGAACGTACAGAGTCTCTGTTCGGCTTGTTTGATAAGTTCAGCGAGAACAGGGAAAACAGACGAAAACTACCCAAGTCCCATCTGATGAAGATGAAAAGAAGATGGTGACAACAACAAACCGTAGAGGATTGTTTGATTAATCAATTCACCAAAAAGAAGGAAAAAGGAAAAGCAAGGTGTAGCTATTGAACAACAACAACCAGAACACGTTAGGATAAATGAAACCCTTGAACATGACGACGAAGTGAACTTGTCGAATAAAGAAGACAAGTCAAATGCACTCGAATTGATTTCTGTTCAAGCAGAAGGAAGCGTACCGCATCAAAGAAACATTTCATTATCACTAAAGAAGAGGAAGAAGATTCGACTCAAAATTGAACAAAGTTGAACCAAGTAGCTCAAATGCAAAAAAGAAGAAAAAAAGATGGATTCAGAATGATCCAATTGAAACAGGGAATAAGTTGAACAAAGATGAATCAAGTGACCTATTGTACAACGAATACGTGACAGTGTAGAGGTTGCATTAACATCAAATTGGTAAAGCATCCTATTCATATATTTACAATGTAAATAAATACATGAATAGAATGCTTTATCAACTCAAGGTTTTTTCCTATTTAAATTGGAAAGAAAAAAGGCCCAGGGAAACACTGTCGAAAAAAGATCAGATTGTTCAAATGAATTTAGACTAGGTGAAATGGAGAAAGTTGAAATCAAGGATCCAAATTAGAAATCCTCATCAAGGAGTATTTAAAGAAAGAGTTCAGACGAACTGATCATAAATGAAATGTTACAGAAAGTGTCATGATCGAGATTGCCAGTTATCTTCATTAGGACTAATACATTAACAATTGATGCCAATGCATTAGTCCTAATGAAGATAATCATCCCAAAAGACCCATTCAAAGCAGATAGAAAAAACACGAAGACATAATACGGGCAATGGAAGAAGACGTTGGCATTGATTCGAAATATGCTAGAGTAAAATTGACGGAGGAGCCAAAATAGATGCTCTTAACATAAACAATGAGACATCACTTTTGACCGCGTTCAAGATACAGCTAGTGATGGACCACAACAGCGTGAATTTTTTAGTAACAATGGAACCAACAGTGAGTTTTTGAGTAACACAGATTGCGAAACCAACAGTGAATTTTCATGAGATTAAACTTTTTTTCGAATTCATGTTGAAACACCTAACTAAGGATATAGAACCGTAGTCACGTGTTTGAACGGGAATTGCCATGCGATGTTTCATTGTTGACACTCGAACGAATGTGAAATCAACGAAAAAGAAAAAAAATCGCAAAACCCTTGATTGGAGTTGAAAAAAAGAAGAAGAATAAGAAGAATAAAGACAGTTAGGCGTGATGTCGTCAACAAATTCGAAGACAAGAACAAAGAATACGAAGAAGTTGGAATTTGCAAAGCAAGAAATGTTATAACACATGAAAAAAAATACGCAATTACTTGTTGTTCTTTGTTATTCTTTCTGCGCTGTTTGCAAATTCGTGGAATGCTTCAGAGATTGGATCATCGTTGTCGTTATCATCAGATTTCTCTCCTTCATCAGGTTGTGGGAATTGTGGTGGTGGTGCTGCTGGTCGTCGTCGGCGGGGGTGTCGAACATGATTTTCCGTGAGAAACCGCCGCTGGGAGGATCGTATCTTTCGATGTCGTCGTCGTCGCTGCTGTTGCTGCTGTTGGTGCTTTCGAGGAAATCATTGACGGACGATGCGATGCTGATTGCTTCGTCTTTGTCATCGTCAACACGGTTGTTATTGTTATGATGATGACGACGACAGCAACAGCAGCAGTTCTGGGAGTTGAGACGCTGTTGCTGCTGCTGTGCGAGTTGTTCTTTGAGTTTTTTGTTGACGGTCAGTTTTGCTGCTACCGTTGAGCATAGAATGTTGTTTTTGTCTTCTGCACGTTTGAGAAGTTGGCCATTCTGATTGCTGTAGCGAATTAAATGTTCTTGCATTTGCCGCAGAGTTTGTCTCAAACGACGATTGCTGATTGCTTTTGCTTTAAGTTTTTTGTTCATGAGTCTTTTTACCTTGTAAGTCTGACGAGCAGCAGTAGCAGTAGCCACAGTAGCAGTGCCAGGTTTAGAGGCGGTCTTGGTGGCAGTAGTACTGTTAGTACTATTAACAGTAGTGGTCGCAGTGTCTTCATTGTTGTTGATCATCATCTTGTCTTGATGGCGACAACTTCTTCTGTGTTTCTGCTTTCTGTGTGTGTGAGTAGTCTTGTGTGAGTGAGGACTGACTGATTTTCACCTTCTGCTGCGCTCTTTTTATCTACACGAGACGAACAAAAGAAGTGGGCCTATTCAATAGATTGTATTGTTGCTCTATTGAATGTTTTGTTGTATCATTGAATTTTTGTTATACCATTGAATTTTTTGTTGTATCATTGAATTTTTGTTGTACCATTGAATTTTTGTTGTATCATTGAATTTTTTGTTGTATCATTGAATTTTTGTTGTACTATTGAATTTTTTGTTGTACCATTGAATTTTTTGTTGCTTCATTGTTTGCGCGAGGCAGGTGATGGAAAGAAAAGATGATAATGTGTTTATACATTTATAGAACAATGAATGAATAATATATAAATATGGGTGGATTTTTTGTTAAGCGACGATACTGCCGCTGTCGTTGTTAACGACACTAGTAGTAGTACAAGTAGTAGTAGTGTTTTTAGTGCGTAAAGGTGGTTTCTTTGTTCTTTTGGGTTTTTTGTTTTGTTCCTTTTCTTCTTGTTCTTCGTCTGAAGAGACCGACAACGACGACGACGCCGACGAGGAGGAGGAATCGCACGAAAAGTATGCGGCATTCTCCGCATCATCATCATTATTATCAGTTGTTGTCGGTGGTTTTTTTCGTTTTTTTGCTGTTGACGACAAAGAGGTAGTATTATTACGTTTGCGTTTTTTAGCAGGCGATTTGGTTTTCTTTTTTTTGTTTTTATTGTGTTATTCTGTTGTGACTGATGGTTGGTGATGATTGCGGTGGGAGACAAAGTGAATGTCTTTGTGTTTGTTACTGTGTTCGTCGAGTACGATGTGGTGTATGAGATCGGCGCCAGCAGGTTGGTGTGTTTCGTGACAGTAGATGTCAATGAACGGTTTTTGACACTGGCCGTAGTGCATGAACGACGTGAACAGGAGGTAATCGTGGTATTTTTTTTCTGATCTTTTGTAGGCGACAGTATGGCAGCAGTATCAGAAGAAGTAGCATCTTTTTGGCATTCGGTCGGCATGTCGGTGCCAGCAACGCTACCGGCTCCGTTAGTTTTGCCACCCCACCACCACCGTTAGTTTTGCCACCGCCACCACCACCACCAACTACCAGTGTTGTCATTGCCGACGACGGTGATGTTGCGAGAGAGAGGAGCAGCAAACGGTCTTGATGCTGTTGCTGCTGCTGCTGCTGTTGTGGAGAGGACGGGAGGAATAACGACAGCGGCAGTTGGTGCTGAAGTCGTGTTGGTGAGAGTGGCGAACAATTCGTCGATCGGGTAAGTGTCGAGGATGCAACCGGTGTGATTGCAGTGCGCGTTGAATAGTTTCAGGCGTTCCGACAGGCACAGGTAGGCGAACGGTTTCGCGGCGACGGCGTGAATGAGTTTGAACAGCTCTTGAAAGGCATTGTTGTGCAGCCAGGTGTGACAGTTCGCGTCGGCCTTTTGTTTCGGCTTGAACTGGACGACGGTGAGCAGGTTGAACAGATCGTTTTGACGATACGTGTTTTGCACGGCAATGTGGTAGACGAGTTTGGGATATTTGCTCGACTTCAGATGCTCGAGGTGTTCGACGAGTTGTTCGCGAGCAGCACTCGACGAGTGTGCCTTGGCAGGAGAATGTCCAGCACGTAGAATTGTCTGTGCGTCGAGCTGATCCAGGTGTTGCTGCAGTAGTCGGTGTCGATCCTGTTCGGGTATGAAGGCAAGAGAACGCTTCTCCTGCTCGGACAGTCGATCGTGGTGGTGTTTGAAAAAAATGCTCTTTCAACGACGACGACGACAGCGGCGGCGAGTTGTCGTTGGTCGACATGATGATGATGAGTGTGTTTGTGTGTGTGTGTGTGCGCGCCCGCGTGTAAAGATTATTTATGCGGAAAGGGGAGGGAAAAAAGAATGGAACTGATTGGTGTTTTTTATTTTTTTTATTTTAGAAACGAGCCGGCGACGGCGGCAACTCATCTCGCTGCTGCGGGAAGAAAAAGAGGACGAGCTGCTCCGGCAGCTTCTAAAGAAAAAGAAGAAGAAGAAGAAGCAGATGGCGGTAGTGGCGCAAATCGGCGTACTGTTGCCGAGAATGTGCGGATTCATTTGCTGTTGAAGGCAAATCGATCTGCGTACGGCAATATGTTTTTGAGTTTGGCCGGTGAGCGGGTGTGCGTTGGTACGATTTTGTTGTATGCAGTGCGGCAGATTGTGACCTTTCTGGTCAAGTTGGAAGACAATTTCGTTGTGGAGGAGCTCGTGAGCGAACCGGTGAATATGGGCGAGAGAGAAAGAAGAACGCACGGTACTGTGGAGTTTCAAAACAGATTCGACTGGTTGAAAGACGAGTACAAGCAGAGAATACAGGCAGCTTGTGGCATGCTGTGCAGTGTGTGCAAGGCGAACGTTGCCTTCCGCTGGTGCGAACATGCCCGGACGTGAGTGATGCCGTCGAAACGAAATTTGTGTTTGGAATGCTGGATAATCCAGAGTATGGAGGCGAATGCAATCAATGTGACGGAACGGCGAGTGTCGTGTAGAGCACCTTGTAACAACGCAAACGCTCAAGTACATGCTTTTCCATTTGGCATTTACGACGACGGCGGGAAAGGTGCTGTTCAAATGGAGTTTTTTGCAGAGGCTTTGTATGACGTGATGACCTATAATGCGTTTACCATTATGGGTTTTGGAAGTGAAGGAGAAGTGATGGGTGATGTTACGAGTTGGTGTCAAAAGAGGAATTGATGGCACGCATACCGTACGATTTGGTCAACCACATGATGTCGTGTCAGTCGGCGAACATGGAACGTCTTCGCATGCTCTATCTGACCGGATTGGTGCGAAGTTATCGGTACGTGGAGTTGACACGGGAAGAGAAGGCGTATTTGACTTTTCACGGAGACAAAAGACGACATGCCGTCGTCGATTGGGCTACCGTGTGCGTGCATTGTTTATTGGAATTGCAGAAGAACATTCAACGGACTTCTTGTGCTGTTGTTTGGGAGCTGTGAGAGATGTGGCAACGAAAGAACATAGACTGTTTTTTGTTATGTATTCTTTGTTTTATTATGAATATAACAAAAAAGAATAATATAATGAAAAAAAAGTTATAAACTGTTGTGACTCGTGCGACAAAGAATTCGAGACGCTCGTGCACTACAATGCGCATCGCAGCAAACACTTTGGCAAGCTCGGCGCCTGTTCGACGTCGACGGAGCCGAGCCTGCGACGGTTTCACATGACCTGGAACGAATTACAGTACGAGCACGAGCCGTGGGAAGCCGATTGTGACGTGTTGCTTCGGGTTCGGGTTTCGTGCAAAATAAAGTGCAACAGAAAACGGCTGTTTTACGACGACAACAACGAGCCGACAATGACGACGACGACGACAACGACGAGCAACGCCTAGTCGATGCGGTGCGCGTCAGCGTGCGCGAAGACTACATCAAGCGATTGCAACAAGAATACATGGACAACCTGAAGGAGCTGGTAAATCGCGTGGTCATAGACAGAGAAGACGGCGAGATTCGTCGCATCACCGTGAATCTCGTTCAGAAGGTACCGTTCGAAGAACAGCTGGAAAGGGCTTTGCGTGAGATTTTTGCAGCCGTGCGACACCAAACGCCGTACAAGCTGGTGTTGGCGTTCGGTTTTATGCTGTACAAACGGAAAACGGACGAGTTGTGGACGTTCTACGTTAACGAGCACTTGACGTGCGATCCCGTCGACAGGCGATTCATTCACCAGTTGCCGAACGTTTGGAACGTGCACGATCGTCGCGACGAGGAGAAAATCATAGTCGAATTGAAAGAGATGGATTTTTTCAACGCTTTGCAGAGTCAACTCGATCAACACGGCTACGACGTCATAGTCATTCGAATTACGAACGTCGTGGCCGAAGTGTTTCCTACGGTTGCGGCTGAAAGCTATTCGAACCTGCTCCAGGCTGCCGTGCACGACGGTGACGACGAAACGGTCTTGGAAGGCAGAGGAGAAGAAGAAGATGATGATGATGATGATGCTATGGATGCTATGGATGATGTTTTTGATCAAGAAGTCGAAGAAGTCGAAGAAGTCGAAGCGGAAGAAGAAGAAGAAAAGAACAACGATGACAACAATTACGTATTGAATGCAGATCGACGAAAAACGAGAAGGAAAGAAAGAGACGAGAACGGGGAACGAATCGATGCCTACGTGAAGCGTTGTTCGACGAAACGAAGCACGATATTGTACGGTAGACGAGTGAAAATTTCGAAGAAACGAAGACGTTCTACAAAAACTGTGTTTTTTATTCAGATGGCGTTTTGGCACGTGCGAGCAGAGAAAAAAAAAACCTAACGAACGAAACGGGGCAGAAATCGAAAAACAAGCACAAGACTACTTTCGACTCTACTGTCGAGAGTTTGAAATTGACAACGACGAAGAGTTTACCGGCGTCAACGTCAAGATCGTCGACAATCTTGAGTATTTGTTCAAGACGCGCGTGAACATGTTTGTGTGCACTGCGCTCGAACGGTCTGAACAGAATGGTGACGACGACGACGATGACAACGACGACGATTGTCGACCGGTGTTGACGTGCACACAAAAATCACTACTACACCATACTGGATCGTCAACGTTTTCTCTATCACAAACTCAAGTGTTACGGTTGCGAAGCGACGTTCTCGCTTTGCCCTCTCTTGCTCGTCACATGAAGAACGTGTGCGGCAGGAGAACCTACTGTTATCCGCGCGGTGCTTTGCAGGCGCACGAGAACGTGTGGCGCAAAGCGAAATGACTGTTTGCCATTCCCGACAGCGTGTTGGATGACGAGACGCGACGCTACGTCACGTTCGACTTTGAAGCCTTGCTCAAGAACGTGAAACAATCGCAATTGGATGCTTGGGATGCACGCGTGGGCGACGACGTCAAAAAACATATCATTGCAAACGACGACGACAATGACGACGAAGATGACAACGGTGAGAATGTGTTGGTGAACATTCCTTTGTCGTATGCGATTGCGACCAATTTCCCCTGCTGTGACGACGACGACGACGACGATACGACACCAAACGTGTTCGAGAGGGAATATGATGCAGAACAACAACAACAACAACAATGGAAAGACGATGACGACGACGAATCGATGTACTGTGAGAGAAGTGGCGACGGCGGCAAGTATTTCAGTTTGTTTCGAGTGGCACGCAGTCCGCGTTGATTGGTGGCCCGCTTTGTCAGCGATCTGATGAAAATGGCCGATTGCAGACGAAAACAAGTTCGAGCCGAGTACGCACCGATTCTTGCGCACGTGGAACAGTGGTTCGAAGAACGAGGTTTCACGTGCCGTCTGCAAAGCACCACGTGTGACGTGAGTGAGTGCGTGATGGTACCGGGCGGTGACGACGATCGCGGCAATGCCGAGGTTCTCATGGACGTCTACAAGGACAAGATAGGCGTGGTAAGAAAACTGAAACGACGCCTCTACTACTTGCCCGTCATGGGTTTCAATTCGCCCGGCTACGATTTGCCGCTCATCAAAAAGTATTTGTACGACGTCTGTTTGCGCGACTTTGGCATCGGCAGCGACGACTTCCATTTCATTAAGAAAACTCCAAGTACGTGTCGATGACGATGAAAGACGAACAGCGCAGTGGCGGTTTGGCGTTTCTCGATGTGATGAGTTATTTGGCCGCTGGCGCAATGGCTGGCAACTCGAGACCACAACCAACGACTGGCATTGGTTGGATCGCCTGGCTACCGTCCACCGTCGGACGTCGACATTAGCATATCGCCGCGACACTCGCCACGCCCCCAACGCCGTGCGGCAGCTGCCATTGCACCCGACGCCTACTCTTTTCGACCCATTTCCGACGACGACGACGATGACAATCTACGACAACCGAGCACGTTGCCCGATTTGGAACACGACAACGAAGCAGCAGTAGCAGCAGCCGTGGACTTCTCGACCACCTCAATGTTAACAACAACAACAGCAACAGTAGCAGTAGCAGTGGTATACACAGTTTGGAGGATTGTCAAACAACGACAATTTCATACTTCGTACACCATCCGGCGGCAAGAGACGAAGAAGAAGCATCGCCTGCTCCTGGCTCTGCTTTAATTACACCGCCGCCAATAGACAACACCTCACCACCACTGCTCAATCTAGCAGTCCCAAACGCGTCGCCTGCTGTTGTTGTTGAAGAACAAACAACAGCGCAATATGGACGACCTACTCACTGCACTGTGAGTGGCAAGCGCAGCTGCAGAATCGGACATCGAATTGAGAGCAACAACGACAGCAGTCGCCAACTCGTCCGGTTAACTTTGTAGTGCAACGCATCAACGATAGTAGTGCTGCTGCCATTATAGAATTACTTCGAAACATCTCACCCTTGGGGGCAGCGACGGCAATCCGCAAGAACAACAGTCGACACCCAAAAGCCAATAACCTACCCATCACCTCCTTACGAACGTCGACACCTCGAGCATCACCATCACCACCGACGCAAGCTGCTGCTGCACCTGGCGCCTATTTTTTTCGACCCATTAGTCCCAACCCACCATCAGTAGCAGCAGCTACTACTGCTACTGCTACTGCTGCTACTGCTGCTGCTGCTTCATCACCGTCTCCGTCTTTTTCATCGTTGTCGTCGTCGTCATCATCACCATCATCATCTTCACATCGTCGTCGTCGTCGACGACAACGTCGTTGTGAACAACATATCAACGACTTGCCTCTAATGGTAACGCAATTTCAACGAGAACGTACCCGATTCAAAAATCGTCACAATCTATTCGGAATATTAGAACACTTTTGTGCTACCCGAAAAACAGAACGATCGTTTTCGGACACTATACGAAACATTTACCGAGTCGTCAATCGGGTCGGTATCGATTTCATATTATAATACTTTAACTTGTACATATAATGCTCTATTGAATTTTTTGTTGCTCTATTGTATTTTTTGTTGCTCCATTGAATTTTTTGTTGTATCATTGAATTTTTTGTTGTACCATTGAATTTTTGTTGTATCATTGAATTTTTTGTTGTATCATTGAATTTTTTTGTTGTAGCATTGAATTTTTTGTTGCTATTGTGCATTCATTCCTATAAATTCGAGCGCGAATCAAAAAGCAAACCTCATTCAGTTTTTTTGATTCTCGACTACGTACACTGCTACCTATACTATAATATAGTGCGTGAAAAGAACGTGATGGCTACTACTATGAGAAACAACGACGCTGTCGTCTATTGTTATAACGAATGCTCTCAGCAAACCAAATGGTAAGTAGTACAACATTGTACAATTACGTAATTCATTCCCTTAATTATGTATCTATGTAACTATTTTTTTGTTTTTATTTTTAAATTATAGATTCTTAACTATGGCGCAGCACAACGCTTTTTGTGTAAACGTCTACCACTGGCTTACGTGGACGAATTTTTTAAGCCAAGTGAAGAATTGCCCACAAATTCACAAATTCGTCTACCCTTAAATTTGCATCGCGACAACGCGAACGTCTGGTACAACTTTGAAGTAACAAATGACAACACTCTCACGTTCCCATTGAAGACCCGCGGATTGTCGTTATCCAGTCTTTGCACAACAACAACTGCCAACAGCATTCAAGACTCTGCTTTGAGCAAACTCTTCTGCTTAAAACCGCATCGCGCAGACTCTAACAAATGGATCCTGCAGCCAGCCACTCACAACGACTGCCAAGAGTACATTGACGAACTACCGAAAATACTCCGAATCAACAACAACAACAACAACAATGACAATCACGATGATGATGATTATGATAATGATGATGATGATAATGATGATGATGATGATGATGGCAACAAAGACAAAACCGCCACCAATGATGATGATGATGATGATGATGATGATGATGATAACGAAACAGCCTTATCATCATCAACAACACTACCAACGTTACCCAAGTATCGCAACGTAGATGAAGAGTTCAGTTTAACAATGACGAAAATTGGTTGCGAACAAAAGCCATGAAGAATCACAACAATGTACACAGGTACTTTAAAACTGCTCAGCAAATTGCTGACATTTTCATTTATTTTATTCCTGCTGTGGCGACATGCTGCCCCCGTTTGCAACCCTATTCAAGGACAGCTTGTGGATTGAAATCGTCCCACATCCGACCAAAGCGGATTTTTTTCTCAATATCCAACTGGTGGGTACATTTCTTGCAACTACCAGTCCTATTAAACTGAATTCCTTCATACGTTGGAGAACGCTGACAAAATAAACAGAATTGGTGCCAGTAAAGGTGATTTGCAACTTCTGCAAATCGATATTTTCCTCAGCAGACGGTTCAGTGCACGATGCCTATTTTCAGCAATGCATCAAACACCTATTTCAAAGCAAATTCGATTTGAAGAGTCGAAAGCAATATTTTAAAGAACAACAACAACAACAACAACAACAATCCGGATTTACAATCAGTTCCTTAGCGCTGCTCGAAGAAGAGCAGCAACAAGAAAACAGCAGAAAAAGATCCTCCCCTTTGACAGCTTTAGATCCCATATCAAAACCAATAACAAAGAAGCGTCATTTAAATTTTGATTCAACAGCTGACAATTGACATTTTTTTTTTGTTTTTACTATTGTACCTTTTTTTTCAAATGCTGTATTATTACTATTGTTCAAAATCTTACGTCATAGTCTGTTTGTTTGTTGTCTCCTGCACGCGCCGCATGCACACACACGGATGCTCTGTAACGACATGCTGTTACTACTACTATTCCTTTTGGTACTGCTCTTGCTGCCGCTGATGCTATTCAAGTCACACTCTCTCGTTCGGCAAACGACAATGACGATAACAACAATTACAAGCAAAAGCAACGACGAGCAAACAAAAACGGAAATTCAACAAAGCGTATCGCACAGTTTCCAATTTCAATTTCGATGACATTAGAGAATACTACTTAACAGTTCGTTGTTTTTAATTTTCCTCTAGTTGCATTTAAATTTTTTCGTTTTCCACCATCACACATCGCACGTCACGATGTCCTCTTTCGGTTCTCATGCGAATCATCACGACCTGTTCAAACACAACTACATAAAAACCATATTGACTTTCGGATCGTCATCGGCGCGCCAAAAAGCCGATCCGTACTCGCTCAAACCACACAATCTCAACGAATTCTCTACGGCACGGTCGACTCATGACATTCAAACCGAAAACTACTACTCGCATCGACGATCACACGTCGACGGTCGGCACGATCAAGCTCCGACTATCGAAAATTCTCGAGACGAATCACATTCGCGACACAGCCGCACTACCGCCGTATATGAAGCGAGCATCTACGCAACCACCTTGCAAACACCCAAACAACAACTCAACATCACAAAGAACTGGTCGCCGGCCGTCGGTTTTCACGCGAATCTGCCCGGAGTGACGACGAAAAGCAACGTCTATCAAAATTACGACAATGTAAAGCAAATGGCCAAAATCAATCCGTTTGCTGTGGCTCGTCTCCGCAAACCGATCTACTACGACTTGACGTACCATCTGCAAAACATTCTCGCCTAACAGATCGACGTTTCCGACAGTGAACATCTTGTATAATAATAATAATATACTACTACTACTGAGCACAGCTCAATAATACTAAACAACAACAACATGGCAACGCCATTTAACTCACGACGAGGAGTGCGCAGACGCTTGTTCAAAAAAAGAAAAAACGTCACTACAAACGCGTCGGTTTCTACGGCGAGAATCGACAGAACGCCAATCCCGTCGACAGAACGCCAATCCCAGAACAATCAGAGCAACTGCTTTTTTTTTGTCGCATTTTTTTCTTTTCGCATCATGGCCACCGCAGCTTCGCCTCCGTCGTCGAAGAAAAAAAAGGACAACGACGACGAAAACATCAATAGCAAAAAAACAAAACAACCAAACGCACGACAGACCGGTGCCTACTTAGGCAAATCCACGTTTGCCACTCATGCAGCAATGACTCCGCCTCTCACTCCACAACGACACTGGCAACAACACGTCACAGCAGGCAGCAGCAGCACCAGAGCAATTGACACCGCACCACGCTGCACGTACGGCGAAATGGTCTGGTACCGCGCAGCTTTTACAGCACGGCCATCCAGACGTTCCAAAAACACCTGCCCTCGTTGCAACACACTACATCCAAAAAAGGTCACGGCACTCGCAAGAAGCCAACAATCCAACGAGTACACGACACATGATCGACGCGAACAAGTACCTCCGGCACAGTCATGAACAGCAACGTCGACGCGCACATACAACGCAGTCTACGTCGCCGCTGCTAGAACAGACTCCAAGCGATGCAACATTGTCGCGCAACAAACAGCTCCTCTCCACACACCACGGCATGAACATATACGAACACCTGAAGAGCGACGAGACGACACAGCTGAACGTGCTGCGACGCGCTGAAAACAGCAAATACGACACTCTGGTCAACAATCCGCTCAATCTCTTGCAGCCGTCGCCACAAAGTTTGCACGACAGTCCGTTCCACGCGCAAATGCTGCAGTCGTTTCTCGGTCAACAGCCGCACATCCTTCGACACGACAGTAGTCGCGGCACGCTGCAGTGCTGCGCAAAACCGTGTCGCACAATCCGCACGCGGAGCTCCGGGCCTATTGCACTTTTTCACTCACAATCACGGCAACATCAGACAGCCGCCCGAGGAACGCACGAACTGCTGCTGGCCCTGCACCGAAACGGCTTCCCGTTGCACCACCTGGGCAACAAATTTTTGCGCGAAAATGCCTGAAAACTTTTGCACGAAGCCAGCGTACGCGAACATCAGCATCAGACCGGCGCGACAATACCGCGAAGCAGCAAGTCTCGTACACCAGCACCAGCAGCAACAACACCAGCACCGCCGTCAACACCGTCCAGTAGTAGTAGCAGCAGTGTCAAACGACGACGACTACCGTCAACAGCATCATTACCAACCAGCCAGTAGCGCCAGTGTTAGACGACGACTCCCAGCACCACCAGCATCGCCGCCTTGGCTGCCGCCCACACCGGCAGCAACCGCTTCCACTCCGAAAATTTCGAAACCGACCGCCCCACCGACTCCTTCGCCCCAGATGCAAACACGCAAACGACGCAGGAAAAACAAATCGACCAAACTCCGAAAACCCACAAACAGCAGCAGCAAAAAGGAACTGCTCGAGTCGTCTTGCACGATCCACGAAAAATGAAACGGGAAAAAACAATCGCATAAAAAATGACGTTCCGCCGACCGAATGCGAAAATGTATACACTAAACGGTGGAGCGCCGATCGACAGCAGCAGAATGGACTATGCCCACAATAGTATCGATTTCGGTGGTGACAACAACGCAAAATGATGATGATGATAATGATCCCTATCCACGATGACGACCACGATGATGATAATGTCGACAATGCACCACCAGCTGAAAAGAAACGAAAACGTCGCCGGTCAAACAACATCTCAAAAACAACGCAAAAAAACCACAAACACAGCACAGTAGCAGCAGCAGCAGCAGTGACAGCAGCAACGACGGCCACGACGACGACGAAAACATCAACAAAACAGTCAAAAAACGTCAACAGCAAAACAAACCAGTCAAAAAAAAACGACAGAACGTCAAAGCTGCTAACGAACAAGAACTTCTTCGACAGCTCTAGAGTCATTTCAAACGAAACAAAAAACAAACTCGTTTCGATCAAAAACTCCAAGATCTGCAATCGCGTCTCCACGACGAATTCACGGACATCAATCGCAACGACAACAATAAAAAGAAAACAAATGTCCCTGCTGCTGACGACGACGACGACGACGACGACAATGACGATAACGATGCCGACGACATTGTCGATCCGAAAATGTTGAACATCCTGCAAGAAAAACTCGCCGAAACTGTCGACATGAAACCCACTCGCTTCAAGCACCTGGACGACGAACTGAATCTCACCCAACTGCCTTTTGACAGCAGCGACGACGACGACGACGACAACGATTACGACAACAACAGCAGCAAAAAAGCCATCAAAATCACCAAAGATGCACCGAGCGTAAAAATCTCCGAACAAGAGTACAAGAGTCTGAAAGACAACTACCAAAAACTTCACATCGTACGCTACATCATTAAGCAACTGAAACCATACATCAAAATTCAATTGTCAAAAAAAAAAAAATCGATCACATAAATAATAAACAGTATTTTTTTTTCGTTTCCCTCTATTCATAAATGTCGTCATCGGCGTTGTTCAACGAACTCAATCGCTACTACACGGACAGCAGTTTTACGGGTGCCCTAGGAGGACTGTGCAACTTTTTCACACACGTCAAAAAACTACACGCCTTTCAACGACTCACCTGGAAACAGCTGCAAGAATGGAAACGTCAACAGACCCCCTACACCAAATACAAACCGGTGCGCAAACGTTTCTTGCGTCGTCCCTACCGACTATTCGGTCCGAATCGAATGTGGGAAGTCGACCTGCTCGACATGTCCGAGTACGCACGTCGCAACAAGGGTGTTCACTTTCTGCTCGTCGTCGTCGACCAGTTCACGAAAAAGCTCTTCGTCTCGCCGTGCAAGCACAAGAGCCAAGGCGACGTGCTCGACGCGTTCCGCGACATCTTCGAACGTCAGACCATGTCCCGACCGCGCATCATCTACTCGGACAACGGCAAAGAGTTCGTGAACAGCAGCCTGTCGCACAACCTGAAATCGATCAACATCGAGCACGCCACCACCAACCACACGTCCGTCAAAGGCGCTGTCGTCGAATGCGCGAAACAAACGCTGAAACGCAAACTTATCAAGCTGGCCGCACTGCACGACGCAAGTACCTAGAACACCTGCAAAACATCGTGGCCGGTCTGAACAACACCGTACACGCGACGAAACGACTAGCACCCAACGCCGTCGATCCCGTCACTGTGAACACGGCGCGAATCAACATCGAAAAAAGCATCGTTCGACAACAAAAAAGCCACCGTCGGCAACCGTCTCTGGGATAAACAACAGCAGCGTCCGCTGCTGCACGTCGGCGACTGGGTGCACATTCGCAAACGAGACAAGACGTTTCGCCGCGGCTTCCAACAGGGCTTCACTGACGAACTGTTTCAGGTGACAGATGTGGATACGCTAGACTTGCCGACGTCTATAAAATTCAAGACCTGCGTCAGGAACCAGTCGTCGGCACGTTCCAGTACCCCGAACTTGCGCACGTCGACTTTCCGGCCACGTTCAAAATCACCGAACTGCGCATTCGCCAACGCACCGTCGTCGATCAGGACACCGGCCGTCGAACCCGCTGGGTGCAAATACGCATAGCCGAGTACTGGGACGGTCTTTGGTTGCCCGAACACGTGCTCACACAACGCAGTCGCGAAGAGAAACAGCGTCACGAAATCTCCGCCGCCACACTCTTGAAACAGCTCTGACGTCGACATGGCAGAAGAAACCGGTCTCGGGCAGAACGTCGACAAAACCTACTTCACCGCCGCGTCGTCGGGCGATCCCTACCACAACATCCTTTCACAAACGGACAGTTTCGCCAACCAACCGTACGGCGACATGCAATTCGATCCGCGTTTCACGTGGAACACCGCACTCACGAACGCCTCGCTGACGCACACCGCCACCCTCGACGTGCCATCGAAACTCTGGTTCAAGGCTTCTACTTGCCGGAAAAACTCACCTCGACGAAGGGCAGCACCTTCCAGAACGTCTACAAGGATTTGACCACGAAAAAATGCAGACGATCTGATGCTCACGAACTTCGGCGCCGACACCTG
>RQOL01000729.1:5019829-5061465 GCA_013076295.1 Sanderia malayensis | reverse complement strand
CCACAATTTACAGTAATAAATGTTACCTTTCATTCCCACAATTTACACTAATAAAATTAACTTTTATTCCCCAATTTACACGAATGAAAATTAACATTCATTCCATGATTTACCCTAATAAAAATTAACTTTCATTCCCACAATTTAAACTAATGAAAATTAACTTTCACTCCCACAATTTACACTAACGAAAATTAACAACTATTCCCTCAATATATACATGAATCCAGGTAAATACATTAAAACTACTTGAAAACACTTCTAGTTGCTTTCTTCAGCGATATTAACTTTCATTCCCACAATTTACACTAATAAAATTAACTTATATTCCCCCAATTTTCACAAATGAAAATTAACATTCATTCCCATCACTTACACTGATAAAAATTAACTTTCATTCCCCAATTTACACGAATGAAAATTAACATTCATTCCCATGATTTAAACTAACGAAACAAAACAATCATTGCCACAATTAATACATCAATCCAGGTAAATACAACAAAAACTTATTGAAAACAATTTTACTTACTTTTTTCAGTGATATGAACTTTCATTCCCACAATTTACACTAATGAAAATTTACATTCATTCCCACAATTTACACATTAATCCACCTCAAATCAGCGAAAATTAGTTGTAATACACCTTTAGTTACTTTGTTTTTGAAATTAACAGTCATTCCCACAATTCACGCATGAATCCAGGTAGATGCATCTAAAGTTAATTGAAAACACTTCTAGTTACTTTTTTCAGTTATATTAGCTTTCATCCCCACAAATTACAGTAATAAATGTTACCTTTCATTCCCACAATTTACACTAATAAAAATTAACTTTTATTCCCCCAGTTTACACGAATGAAAATTAACATTCATTCCCATGATTTACCCTAATAAAATTAACTTTCATTCCCACAATTTACACTAATGAAAATTAACTTTCATTCCCACAATTTACACTAACGAAAATTAACAATCATTCCCTCAATATATACTTATATCCAGGTAAATACATCAAAAACTAATTGAAAACGCTTCTAGTTGCTTTTTTCAGCGATATTAACTTTCATTCCCACATTTACACTTATGAAAGTTTACATTCATTCCCACAATTTACACATGAATCCACCTCGATTCAGCGAGAACTAATTGTAATGCCACCTTTAATTACTTTGTTCTTTGAAATTAACATTCATCCCACAATTCACGCATGACTCCAGGTAGATGCATCTAAAGTTAATTGAAAACACTTCTAGCTACTTTTTCAATGATTTTAACATTCATTCCCACAATTTACACTAAGAAAAATTAATTTCTATTCCCCCAATTTACACGAATGAAAGTTAACATTCATTCCCATGATTTAAACTAATAAAATTAACTTTCATTCCCACAATTACACTAATGAAAATTAACTTTCATTCCCACAATTTACTCTAATGAAACATAACAATCATTCCACAATAATACATCAATCGAGGTAAATGCATCAAAAACTTATTGAAAACAATTTTACCTACTTTTTTCAGTGATATTAACTTTCATTCCCACAATTTACACTAATGAAAATTTACATTCATTCCCACAATTTACACATTAATCCACCTCAAATCAGCGAAAATTAGTTGTAATACACCTTTAGTTAATTTGTTCTTTGAAATTAAGAGTCGTTCCCACAATTCACACATGACAGTAGTATATATACACGGTGCTGTTTAGGTCCACTCGTCCAAGTTGAGTGCACACTAATTGGATGGGAGCGAGGCGCATGAGAATGAGGTGGCGGGAAGTTGACGTCATATTGGCGGGAAAGTGTGGAGATGACATCATGATGGTGGGATGGAATGTGAGACGCTGCGCAGGGTCGCTAGGTGGATGCAGTCGCAGGGAATGCTGGGAAATCGCAGGGAATGCTGGGAAATCAGGGGAATAACCAGAGGGGGAATGTACCTGCACCACGTGTTGCGCCCACCCAGCGCGTCAGTATTTTTTTAGAAATACTGTTCATTCTCCTGCTGAAGAAGAGAGTGAAAATTATTTCTAAAAGAATTGGTGTGGAATGGCTGAGTGGTTAAGGCGTTGGGCGAAACCAATAGTTCGTCTTCTGTGCGTAAGCATGCGTGGTTCGAATCCCACTTCTGGCACCTCTTTTCCTTTGTAAATGTCGTACAATCTAAGTTGGACGAAATTAACAAGGGATAAGAGGAACGTGACGAAGACGACGACGACGACGACGATGACGTAGAGGCAGTAATTCTGGTACCTCTTTTCCCTTGTAAATGTCGTACAATCTAAGTTGGACGAAATTTCACAAGAGATAAGAGGAATGTGAAGACGACGACGACAACGATGACGTAGAGGCAGTACTTTTGGCGCCTCTTTTCCATGGTAATTTCATGTGATCAAAGTTAGATGAAATCAACACGGAATAAGAGGAACGATGTGCTGAGGGAAAGTCCGAGGAATAAGAAGAAGAAATAAGAAAAAATTTTACCTTGTGTGAGGATCGAACTCACGACCTTCAGACTATGACACTGACGCTCTACCAACTGGGCTAACAAGGCGATGAGACGTAGAGAGACGAAAACGAATGATGAGTTATGTTTATTGGTATAGTATAAAATGAAAAAATATATAGCAAAAACAAAAAAGTTATTGTTTGTTACGCAGTGGATGCGGTTGCGAACGGCGGCGGCTGTTTACCTGCAAGGTTCTGAAGGGGAGCACGAGTTCGAGGCATTCTCGAACGAAGTATTGGGCATCATCTTTGTCGACTGTGTAATTGTTGGAGTAGTCGGTGCAGCAGCCGCAGCCTTGATCGCAGGCGGGTACACGTTTCCAGCTCGGAGAATGCGCGATAGAAGCGGATGTGGTAGTCCATCTTGCACCAGGGTTTGTCTTGTAAGGGTAGTACTTGCAAGTAGGTGGCAAGTTCTATGAATAGTTCGGGTTGAAAGCCGTAGAAGCGGAATTCGTAGTGTTGAAAGTGTGGGCTGATGTAGTCTTGTTCTGGTAGTGTTTTTGCGAAGGGAAAATGTGTTCGATTTCTATGTAGGTGTGGTTGAGTAGACGAAGCCAGACACGAAAGTCGGCGAAGTCCTCTCGAGTGTCGGCGTCGTCGGGGAGATCGTCTTCGAGTTGGGCGAACCAATGGGATCGGCGAGTGAATTTGTCGTTTTTTTGCAGGGGGGTGTCTCGTTTTACGAAGCAGATGCAGTTGCTGAATTCGACGATGCTGATCTTTGAGAGATCGTAGGGTATTATTGGTTGTAGTACTACTGGTCAGAGATTGTTTCCACGTAGGCTTGACTGTGAGTGAGGAGAAGCGGTTGGTAATCTTCGTTGCAGCGTTCGCGTGACGTGTGGAGCATCATGTATTGTATCTCTTCTGCGATGGAGGGCCAAAATGTGTCGTCGTTGTCTGCGGTTTGGGGATTGCCGATGCCGTGTTTGAGGAGAGCCTTGGTGAAGTCTGACTCGAGAGGCTGGGAGGAGGTGAACGTGACCTGCTGCTGAAGTTTTGTGAAGCAGGCGTTGAAGTATTCTCTTATGATTGATCGTGTGTGGGTGGTGGTGGCGGATCGATGACAATGAAACGATCGTGCCAGAAGCGATGACTGTGAGTCGGAGGAAGTAGTTGGTCGCGTTGTTGCAACCACGAGTAGGAGACGAGATTCCATTTGGTTGCCTGTTTGGCTTGGCGCGTGGTGACAAATTCTTGCAAGTAGTCGCTCAGTGTGTGACGAAACGGTTTGAAACAGTAGTATTTTTTTGTCGACGGCAGTCGACGTTTTCTGAGACGCGAGTGTGCGGTTGTTGTTAGCATATCGGCGTTGTCGTCGTCGTCGTCGTGGAGTTGTTGTGTGATAGTGGTGGGCGACTGTGGCCTACCGGTTTATTTATATCGTATTAGAACAATGAGTTATTGTGCGCGCGTGCATGCGGGAGAAAGAGATTAAAAGAGACAATGGTTTATTGTTCTGTTTTTTGCATGATTATTATAAGCATTATTATTATCAATAGTAATAACAACTATGATTACAATAATTCATGATAGGAGGAGGAGGAGAGAGTAGAGTAGAGTAGCTAGTCCGTTGAGAAATCAGTCTTGAGTTCTATGACCATCCATGGTATTGCGACAGTTAATGGAACATTAGGACGTTGATTTCACATTCGTTCGAGTGTTAACAATGAAATATCACACACACACACACACACACAAATGATGTATTCAATATGTGAAGTTGCTTGATGTGCTACATGAAGAACAATTTATTAGACCGACTTTAGATACTCACATCTCTCTGAAGAGGTGGAGAATGTTTAAGGTATCTAACAATTAACTTTGGAAAGGCGAGGGAAGAGATCAATGCAGATCAGTGTTATGCGAATCAAGTTGTGAAAATTGGGGAAAGGTATTTTTTTTCCTTTCGTCAATTTTCACAACTTGATCGAGCACGGATTTGAATTTGCCATTTCGCAAAGGAATGGTGATGAGCTGGGCACAACTGTGAGCAACAAGTAAGCTTCACGTTCCCACAAACAACGTACGCATCAGATACGTTGTTTATGGAAAAGTGGAACTTATTATACTCAATACTATTTTAACTACACAAGCGAAAGTGTATTTTTCTTTGCAGACAATTGCTGTTGCAAATAAACTGGGCAAAGAGAATTGGTATGTGCTTCATCAAAATGAGGTCATTATGAAAAGAGTATACGATTGTTTTAAGAAAACATCAGAAGAAATTGCGCAAAGAGCTTTAGCATAATAGGTAACATATTTACCAAAGATGATATCTTGAACAATACTTAATTCAAAATGTGGGGAAAAATTGCGAGCATTGCGTATAATACAGACAATGCATTGGCAGATGATAGATGATGACTAGTAATTATGCAACGTTGAGTAATTGGTTGCAACGAACGTGAGAGCAAAAAATCGATTCATTGCAAAAGAAAATGTGCTCAATTGGATACGAACCAGATGCAAGCTCAGATGTGAGGATCAAGTATGATTAAAGAACCAATTGAGGAAGGAAATTGTGGAAAAAGGAGTTGAAAAGAATGTAAACGATTGGACATTCTACAAAGAAGAAAAATCATGTGTCAACAATACGATTTGCCTTTGAGTAAATCAAGACAGATGGACAAGGAAGTTGACGTGCTAGAAAAACTAATTTAAACACTTGGAAGTGACAGATAGGCAGGTAAGTACTATAGTCAATGCCGATGGACATGGAACCAGAGCGTGTCGGTCAGACAAGGGGTTCCGAATCGGCACGAAAGCAGCAGGAATGAAGCAATAATATAGCATTATAATAAATGCAACGAATTTGCAAAAAGTATACCATTACTGAATTCAGTAGGTCAAACTAGAGGCAAATTGCAAGAAATAGCGAGTAACCTAGAATCAACAGATAATTAAGCAGGAACTTATTGGTCATGGAAGTTATGGTTTTATTATCTGAAGAAGAAGAAGAAGATCATCGCAAATGAGCGAGTATCCACATCAACACACAGTCGTCTACAAAAATAAACAAGACCTAAACTGGACGCCAACTATCTGAAAAAAGAGGAATTGCGCAGAGTTTGATGTATGTGGAATTGCTGTCTGCAATCTTTGCGAGTGAAAACAAAGCTAAAACCGCTACCCAAACAACAATGACGATGAAGGATATGATGGTGGTAATGAAGAAAAAACACCAAGAGCAAAGATATGTCAATGAAGGATGGAGATGGTCATGTCATGTCTCTCAGAAAAAATCGCAAAAAGCATTTTCATACTTCAACACCCAAAAGGAGTATCGAGTGGCGGTAAGCAGAGATATATTGTTATCAACCATACGCAGCAAAGTATTCATCACAACAACGATACGTAGCAGAGTAACAATAATAACTCATCCTAATTGATGAATGCAATACAAGAGTGATATTGAGAACACTGATGATGCAAGAATGTTGGAAATGTTGGAAAACTAGAAGCGTTTGGCGTGTTGTAAAGTTCCAACAATGCTCAATACTGTTTTAATTACACAAGCGAAAGCGGTAATGAAAGCGAAAGTATCATCTTGCGGACAATTGCTTTTGCAAATACACTGGGCAAGGAGAATTTGCACCGGAAACAGTACTAGTGCCAAAAAAATACATGAGGAGTTACCAAATGTTGAGTTGGAAGATTGCATATCATGTCAATATTCATTATTGAAAATGGGTCATTAATTGCATTTGAATGTCCGGTGTGTTGGGGCGCACGCACGATTGTTTTGCCAAGCGGTCATGTATTGAGCGAGCGAAAGATATAAAAAACTAGAAAATAGATCTAGTGTCAACACTACGCTTTACGATAGCATTGCGCAAAGGGTTTACCATAAACGGGTAGGAGTGGTAACTTATTTAGCAAAGATGATATTTTTAACACATACCACACGTATTGACAGATGACAGAAGCGCTACTGCATTGTTGTTGTTTTGAAACAACATTACCATCATCAACAAATAACATCGATACACTGTTTTCAAAAAGTTTCAAAAGCGACAATATCTTGACGTTTTCGGACAATATCAAGTTTCAGAAGCGACAATGTTATCAACACCATGAAGATTGGACAATGTTATCAACACATTAAAGCAGGCTCTGATCAACAGACAAGCTAACGCGAGCAAGAGTACTACGTGCTGCAAGAATAGGTTTGCAAACGAGAAATATCTTCATGGAAATGATGAAGTTGTATTTTGATTGTTCAAAGGGAAAGTTTCCACACGAACAAGTCAGCTGCGTACAGGCGGACCAAAAGACAAGAAAAGTTGATTTTCCATCAACACGAAGATATTGAGAGAAAGAAAAAGATCAGACCTTGTTTCTCAGTTCGTTTTCCATGAACAAAAGATAAAGAGCTATTGTTGAAAAGGAAAAAAAGAAGAACGTACAGAGTCTCTGTTCGGCTTGTTTGATAAGTTCAGCGAGAACAGGGAAAACAGACGAAAACTACCCAAGTCCCATCTGATGAAGATGAAAAGAAGATGGTGACAACAACAAACCGTAGAGGATTGTTTGATTAATCAATTCACCAAAAAGAAGGAAAAAGGAAAAGCAAGGTGTAGCTATTGAACAACAACAACCAGAACACGTTAGGATAAATGAAACCCTTGAACATGACGACGAAGTGAACTTGTCGAATAAAGAAGACAAGTCAAATGCACTCGAATTGATTTCTGTTCAAGCAGAAGGAAGCGTACCGCATCAAAGAAACATTTCATTATCACTAAAGAAGAGGAAGAAGATTCGACTCAAAATTGAACAAAGTTGAACCAAGTAGCTCAAATGCAAAAAAGAAGAAAAAAAGATGGATTCAGAATGATCCAATTGAAACAGGGAATAAGTTGAACAAAGATGAATCAAGTGACCTATTGTACAACGAATACGTGACAGTGTAGAGGTTGCATTAACATCAAATTGGTAAAGCATCCTATTCATATATTTACAATGTAAATAAATACATGAATAGAATGCTTTATCAACTCAAGGTTTTTTCCTATTTAAATTGGAAAGAAAAAAGGCCCAGGGAAACACTGTCGAAAAAAGATCAGATTGTTCAAATGAATTTAGACTAGGTGAAATGGAGAAAGTTGAAATCAAGGATCCAAATTAGAAATCCTCATCAAGGAGTATTTAAAGAAAGAGTTCAGACGAACTGATCATAAATGAAATGTTACAGAAAGTGTCATGATCGAGATTGCCAGTTATCTTCATTAGGACTAATACATTAACAATTGATGCCAATGCATTAGTCCTAATGAAGATAATCATCCCAAAAGACCCATTCAAAGCAGATAGAAAAAACACGAAGACATAATACGGGCAATGGAAGAAGACGTTGGCATTGATTCGAAATATGCTAGAGTAAAATTGACGGAGGAGCCAAAATAGATGCTCTTAACATAAACAATGAGACATCACTTTTGACCGCGTTCAAGATACAGCTAGTGATGGACCACAACAGCGTGAATTTTTAGTAACAATGGAACCAACAGTGAGTTTTTGAGTAACACAGATTGCGAAACCAACAGTGAATTTTCATGAGATTAAACTTTTTTCGAATTCATGTTGAAACACCTAACTAAGGATATAGAACCGTAGTCACGTGTTTGAACGGGAATTGCCATGCGATGTTTCATTGTTGACACTCGAACGAATGTGAAATCAACGAAAAAGAAAAAAAATCGCAAAACCCTTGATTGGAGTTGAAAAAAAGAAGAAGAATAAGAAGAATAAAAGACAGTTAGGCGTGATGTCGTCAACAAATTCGAAGACAAGAACAAAGAATACGAAGAAGTTGGAATTTGCAAAGCAAGAAATGTTATAACACATGAAAAAAAATACGCAATTACTTGTTGTTCTTTGTTATTCTTTCTGCGCTGTTTGCAAATTCGTGGAATGCTTCAGAGATTGGATCATCGTTGTCGTTATCATCAGATTTTCTCTCCTTCATCAGGTTGTGGGAATTGTGGTGGTGGTGCTGCTGGTCGTCGTCGGCGGGGGTGTCGAACATGATTTTCCGTGAGAAACCGCCGCTGGGAGGATCGTATCTTTCGATGTCGTCGTCGTCGCTGCTGTTGCTGCTGTTGGTGCTTTCGAGGAAATCATTGACGGACGATGCGATGCTGATTGCTTCGTCTTTGTCATCGTCAACACGGTTGTTATTGTTATGATGATGACGACGACAGCAACAGCAGCAGTTCTGGGAGTTGAGACGCTGTTGCTGCTGCTGTGCGAGTTGTTCTTTGAGTTTTTTGTTGACGGTCAGTTTTGCTGCTACCGTTGAGCATAGAATGTTGTTTTTGTCTTCTGCACGTTTGAGAAGTTGGCCATTCTGATTGCTGTAGCGAATTAAATGTTCTTGCATTTGCCGCAGAGTTTGTCTCAAACGACGATTGCTGATTGCTTTTGCTTTAAGTTTTTTGTTCATGAGTCTTTTTACCTTGTAAGTCTGACGAGCAGCAGTAGCAGTAGCCACAGTAGCAGTGCCAGGTTTAGAGGCGGTCTTGGTGGCAGTAGTACTGTTAGTACTATTAACAGTAGTGGTCGCAGTGTCTTCATTGTTGTTGATCATCATCTTGTCTTGATGGCGACAACTTCTTCTGTGTTTCTGCTTTCTGTGTGTGTGAGTAGTCTTGTGTGAGTGAGGACTGACTGATTTTCACCTTCTGCTGCGCTCTTTTTATCTACACGAGACGAACAAAAGAAGTGGGCCTATTCAATAGATTGTATTGTTGCTCTATTGAATGTTTTGTTGTATCATTGAATTTTTTGTTATACCATTGAATTTTTTGTTGTATCATTGAATTTTTTGTTGTACCATTGAATTTTTTGTTGTATCATTGAATTTTTTGTTGTATCATTGAATTTTTTGTTGTACTATTGAATTTTTTGTTGTACCATTGAATTTTTTGTTGCTTCATTGTTTGCGCGAGGCAGGTGATGGAAAGAAAAGATGATAATGTGTTTATACATTTATAGAACAATGAATGAATAATATATAAATATGGGTGGATTTTTTGTTAAGCGACGATACTGCCGCTGTCGTTGTTAACGACACTAGTAGTAGTACAAGTAGTAGTAGTGTTTTTAGTGCGTAAAGGTGGTTTCTTTGTTCTTTTGGGTTTTTTGTTTTGTTCCTTTTCTTCTTGTTCTTCGTCTGAAGAGACCGACAACGACGACGACGCCGACGAGGAGGAGGAATCGCACGAAAAGTATGCGGCATTCTCCGCATCATCATCATTATTATCAGTTGTTGTCGGTGGTTTTTTTCGTTTTTTTGCTGTTGACGACAAAGAGGTAGTATTATTACGTTTGCGTTTTTTAGCAGGCGATTTGGTTTTCTTTTTTTTTGTTTTTATTGTGTTATTCTGTTGTGACTGATGGTGGTGATGATTGCGGTGGGAGACAAAGTGAATGTCTTTGTGTTTGTTACTGTGTTCGTCGAGTACGATGTGGTGTATGAGATCGGCGCCAGCAGGTTGGTGTGTTTCGTGACAGTAGATGTCAATGAACGGTTTTTGACACTGGCCGTAGTGCATGAACGACGTGAACAGGAGGTAATCGTGGTATTTTTTTTTCTGATCTTTTGTAGGCGACAGTATGGCAGCAGTATCAGAAGAAGTAGCATCTTTTTGGCATTCGGTCGGCATGTCGGTGCCAGCAACGCTACCGCCTCCGTTAGTTTTGCCACCCCACCACCACCGTTAGTTTTGCCACCGCCACCACCACCACCACTACCAGTGTTGTCATTGCCGACGACGGTGATGTTGCGAGAGAGAGGAGCAGCAAACGGTCTTGATGCTGTTGCTGCTGCTGCTGCTGTTGTGGAGAGGACGGGAGGAATAACGACAGCGGCAGTTGGTGCTGAAGTCGTGTTGGTGAGAGTGGCGAACAATTCGTCGATCGGGTAAGTGTCGAGGATGCAACCGGTGTGATTGCAGTGCGCGTTGAATAGTTTCAGGCGTTCCGACAGGCACAGGTAGGCGAACGGTTTCGCGGCGACGGCGTGAATGAGTTTGAACAGCTCTTGAAAGGCATTGTTGTGCAGCCAGGTGTGACAGTTCGCGTCGGCCTTTTGTTTCGGCTTGAACTGGACGACGGTGAGCAGGTTGAACAGATCGTTTTGACGATACGTGTTTTGCACGGCAATGTGGTAGACGAGTTTGGGATATTTGCTCGACTTCAGATGCTCGAGGTGTTCGACGAGTTGTTCGCGAGCAGCACTCGACGAGTGTTGCCTTGGCAGGAGAATGTCCAGCACGTAGAATTGTCTGTCGTCGAGCTGATCCAGGTGTTGCTGCAGTAGTCGGTGTCGATCCTGTTCGGGTATGAAGGCAAGAGAACGCTTCTCCTGCTCGGACAGTCGATCGTGGTGGTGTTTGAAAAAAATGCTCTTTCAACGACGACGACGACAGCGGCGGCGAGTTGTCGTTGGTCGACATGATGATGATGAGTGTGTTTGTGTGTGTGTGTGCGCGCCGCGTGTAAAGATTATTTATGCGGAAAGGGAGGGAAAAAAGAATGGAACTGATTGGTGTTTTTTATTTTTTTTATTTTAGAAACGAGCCGGCGACGGCGGCAACTCATCTCGCTGCTGCGGGAAGAAAAAGAGGACGAGCTGCTCCGGCAGCTTCTAAAGAAAAAGAAGAAGAAGAAGAAGCAGATGGCGGTAGTGGCGCAAATCGGCGTACTGTTGCCGAGAATGTGCGGATTCATTTGCTGTTGAAGGCAAATCGATCTGCGTACGGCAATATGTTTTTGAGTTTGGCCGGTGAGCGGGTGTGCGTTGGTACGATTTTGTTGTATGCAGTGCGGCAGATTGTGACCTTTCTGGTCAAGTTGGAAGACAATTTCGTTGTGGAGGAGCTCGTGAGCGAACCGGTGAATATGGGCGAGAGAGAAAGAAGAACGCACGGTACTGTGGAGTTTCAAAACAGATTCGACTGGTTGAAAGACGAGTACAAGCAGAGAATACAGGCAGCTTGTGGCATGCTGTGCAGTGTGTGCAAGGCGAACGTTGCCTTCCGCTGGTGCGAACATGCCCGGACGTGAGTGATGCCGTCGAAACGAAATTTGTGTTTGGAATGCTGGATAATCCAGAGTATGGAGGCGAATGCAATCAATGTGACGGAACGGCGAGTGTCGTGTAGAGCACCTTGTAACAAGTGCAAAACGCTCAAGTACATGCTTTTCCATTTGGCATTTACGACGACGGCGGGAAAGGTGCTGCTCAAATGGAGTTTTTTGCAGAGGGCTTTGTATGACGTGATGACCTATAATGCGTTTACCATTATGGGTTTTGGAAGTGAAGGAGAAGTGATGGGTGATGTTACGGAGTTGGTGTCAAAAGAGGAATTGATGGCACGCATACCGTATGATTTGGTCAACCACATGATGTCGTGTCAGTCGGCGAACATGGAACGTCTTCGCATGCTCTATCTGACCGGATTGGTGCGAAGTTATCGGTACGTGGAGTTGACACGGGAAGAGAAGGCGTATTTGACTTTTCACGGAGACAAAAGACGACATGCCGTCGTCGATTGGGCTACCGTGTGCGTGCATTGTTTATTGGAATTGCAGAAGAACATTCAACGGACTTCTTGTGCTGTTTGTTTGGGAGCTGTGAGAGATGTTGGCAACGAAAGAACATAGACTGTTTTTTGTTATGTATTCTTTGTTTTATTATGAATATAACAAAAAAGAATACTATAATGAAAAAAAAGTTATTGTTTTTGTATGAATCTTGCTCTGCGCAATTTTGTGTTTGGCGACTCGTTGGTCGACTGTGGTGGAGTTATCATGAGAGGATTTGCTGCTGCTGCTGGTGTCCGTGTGGTGAGTGCAGACATTGCAGCGGTGGCACTGCTTTTCTTTGGTGCATTGGTGATGTTGCTGCTGCTGTCATCGACTTCTTCTTCTTCTTCTGCTGAAAGGATAACTGTGTCGGCGTCAGCAGTTGCATCATCTTCATCATCATCGTCATCATCATCATCTTCATCATTTCGATGACGACGACGACGACGATGAACAATGATGCTACCACTGTCGATGCTATCGTGAAGGTGCAGGGTGGAGGGGCGTTTGGGTGCTTTTCTTTTTGTTTGTCTGCTGGTTTTGGGTGTTGCATCGCCGTCGGCTTCTTGTTGGAAGCCGATTTGCTGAGAGTATCGGTTCGACAAGAGGTTTTGTTTTATTGCGTATGTAATGATGTTGTGTGGATTGAGGACGACATCGTGTGTGTTGGTGTCGCCGTCGTTGTTGTCGTCGTCGTTGTCGTCGTCCAAGTTGAGGTCGATGTGATATCGTTTCTCGTACGACTGCATCTGTTTTTTCAACCGTTGCTTCGTGTCGGGTTTTTCGATTATTCCCGCCAGGTTGCTGAAATCAGTAAAGTAACACGAGGTGGGCGTCTTGAGAAATTTCATGTAATTTCGAACCTGGAAGCCGTCGAGGCAGAGGGTGGATGTGTTGCTGATTGGCTCTTTGGTTGTCGCATCTTTGCGACTCAGTACGAAGGCAACGTCAAACCACTCTTGGGGATTCCTTTGGTCGGCCAACAAGTGCAGTTCGTTCAGGATGAGAACGAATATGCATTCGTCCTTTTGATCGGCACCCGTGTTCGGGTTTCGAAAACTGCTCAATTCCAAACTGTAGATTTGGGTGTTGACGGGAGTGTTTTTCTTTTTTGAAGACTTTGTAAACGCTTGAATGCTGGCTTGTCAGTCGTCTGTCGTGATTGGAATGGAGTGGTTGAGTCAGTAGCCTGCTTGATAGCCGAGCACGTTTTCGATCGCTTTGAATTTTGCTTCGTTTTCTGCAATGACATCGTTTTGTATTATCGATTTGGTTTGTTTTAGGTTGGGTTTTCGTTGTTGTTCCATGATTTGCGAGGCCGTATCGATGCTGCTGCAAATGATTTTGTTGATTTCGTTCAATGTCTGATTCAGTTTGCCCAGGGTCTTTTCGGTTAATCTACACTCCTGTCGATGTTGACGTTAAAATCAACATCATCAGGATTGTCATCGTTGTCGTTGTCGTTGCTGCTGTTTAGGGTGATGATTTTGTGCAATTTTTGCAAAGATGCTGTTTTCTTGCTCTCCGGAATTGATTTGTCGTTTTCGTGAAAACGTCGTGTTTTGAAAACGAGGACTTCTCGGACGAGTTGTTCGTTGGTGTGGCGTACGGTTTTGCAAATGATTTCCGTGGAAAGTGTCTTGTATTCACCTTTGCTTTTGTCGTTGGTGTTGTTGGGGTTGATGTTTTTGCTCATCATGATTGCCGTTTGCGAATTTTGCAATCTTCTATCTCGGAATGTCGTCTGTTCGCATCCTGTTTTATACACTCACACACGCAACCGAAGGCAGGTGTGCAAAACAAAGAACCGTGTGCAAAACAAAGAACCGTGTGCAAAACAAAGAACCGTGTGCAAAACAAAGGACGTTCGCATTTGCGAACGCAAAAAAACGGGGCAGGTGGGCAAACAAAGAGAGAGCTCGTACGGGCAGCTGGCGTGTGTGGTGTGCAGTTGGTATGTAAAAAAATTTCGGAATCGTCTAGATAGAGAAGCAAGCATGTGATCGAAAACGAGTTAGTGTGTGTGTGTGGCGAAGATAGGAGGAGGGAGATGATGATGATGACAGAATGATGTAAATGACTTTTTACTGTGGACAATGTGACCTGGATCTGACGCCAGTTTTCGGCGATTCGAATCTATCGGAACACGAACAACAACACGAGCACGAACAGTGCTCTATTGGCAATTATCAAAGACGAGTGACGACGAATCGACGAATTGAACACGAGGCGAAATTTCATCCAATCAAGTGTGCCGATTGTTCGTCTCATTTTCGCAGCGAAGCGAACTTGAAACGTCATGTGGCACGCGTGCACCGAGTTTTGGAACGCGTGCTGTGCAGCAATTCAACGACACGACGAAAAGGACAAGGACAAGGACAAGGGCAACAAAATGAAGATGTTGTTGTTGATGGTGGGCGTGAGCATGGGACTGTGTCTGATTTACGTGATGCCGCCGATGTTGGTGAGGGTGCTCGTGACGGATTTGATTCTGTGGCAGATTTGCGACGGCATAATTTGGTTGTGCACGACAGAAACGATTTGTGGTTTTGCCAACCCTGTTCGCGCATGTTCGCAACAGAGACAAATCTTAAGCGGCACAAGGACATGGCCCACCGTTTTGTCTGCGTTTATTGTGCAAAGCGTTTTGGTAGTGGCAAGCAATTGAAATCGCACATTGCCACCGATCACAACGAGCATCCGTGTTACTTTTGTGGAGCTCAGTTCACGAGCGAAAAACAATTGTACGAGCCATCAGAAGCAGCACTGTCGCAAGTTCTGTTGTGACTCGTGCGACAAAGAATTCGAGACGCTCGTGCACTACAATGCGCATCGCAGCAAACACTTTGGCAAGCTCGGCGCCTGTTCGACGTCGACGGAGCCGAGCCTGCGACGGTTTCACACGACCTGGAACGAATTACAGTACGAGCACGAGCCGTGGGAAGCCGATTGTGACGTGTTGCTTCGGGGTTCGGGTTTCGTGCAAAATAAAGTGCAACAGAAAACGGCTGCTTTGCGACGACAACAACGAGCCGACAATGACGACGACGACGACAACGACGAGCAACGCCTAGTCGATGCGGTGCGCGTCAGCGTGCGCGAAGACTACATCAAGCGATTGCAACAAGAATACATGGACAACCTGAAGGAGCTGGTAAATCGCGTGGTCATAGACAGAGAAGACGGCGAGATTCGTCGCATCACCGTGAATCTCGTTCAGAAGGTACCGTTCGAAGAACAGCTGGAAAGGGCTTTGCGTGAGATTTTTGCAGCCGTGCGACACCAAACGCCGTACAAGCTGGTGTTGGCGTTCGGTTTTATGCTGTACAAACGGAAAACGGACGAGTTGTGGACGTTCTACGTTAACGAGCACTTGACGCGCGATCCCGTCGACAGGCGATTCATTCACCAGTTGCCGAACGTTTGGAACGTGCACGATCGTCGCGACGAGGAGAAAATCATAGTCGAATTGAAAGAGATGGATTTTTTCAACGCTTTGCAGAGTCAACTCGATCAACACGGCTACGACGTCATAGTCATTCGAATTACGAACGTCGTGGCCGAAGTGTTTCCTACGGTTGCCACGGCTGAAAGCTATTCGAACCTGCTCCAGGCTGCCGTGCACGACGGTGACGACGAAACGGTCTTGGAAGGCAGAGGAGAAGAAGAAGATGATGATGATGATGATGCTATGGATGCTATGGATAATGTTTTTGATCAAGAAGTCGAAGAAGTCGAAGAAGTCGAAGCGGAAGAAGAAGAAGAAAAGAACAACGATGACAACAATTACGTATTGAATGCAGATCGGCGAAAAACGAGAAGGAAAGAAAGAGACGAGAACGGGGAACGAATCGATGCCTACGTGAAGCGTTGTTCGACGAAACGAAGCACGATATTGTACGGTAGACGAGTGAAAAATTTTCGAAGAAACGAAGACGTTCTACCAAAACTGTGTTTTTTTATTCAGATGGCGTTTTGGCACTTGCGAGCAGAGAAGAAAAAAAAACCTAACGAACGAAACGGGGCAGAAATCGAAAAACGAGCACAAGACTACTTTCGACTCTACTGTGGAGAGTTTGAAATTGACAACGACGAAGAGTTTACCGGCGTCAACGTCAAGATCGTCGACAATCTTGAGTATTTGTTCAAGACGCGCGTGAACATGTTCGTGTGCACTGCGCTCGAACGGTCTGAACAGAATGGTGAGGACGACGACGACGACAACGACGACGATTGTCCACCGGTGTTGACGTGCCCACAAAAATCACTACTACACCATACTGGATCGTCAACGTTTTCTCTATCACAAACTCAAGTGTTACGGTTGCGAAGCGACGTTCTCGCGTTTGCCCTCTCTTGCTCGTCACATGAAAAACGTGTGCGGCAGGAGAACCTACTGTTATCCGCGCGGTGCTTTGCAGGCGCACGAGAACGTGTGGCACAAGCGAAATGACTGTTTGCCATTCCCGAAAGCGTGTTGGACGACGAGACGCGACGCTACGTCACGTTCGACTTTGAAGCCTTGCTCAAGAACGTGAAGCAATCGCAATTGGATGCTTGGGATGCACGCGTGGGCGACGACGTCAAAAAACATATCATTGCGAACGACGACGACAATGACGACGACGATGACAACGGTGAGAATGTGTTGGTGAACATTCCTTTGTCGTATGCGATTGCGACCAATTTCCCCTGCTGTGACGACGACGACGAGGACGACGATACGACACCAAACGTGTTCGAGAGGGAATATGATGCAGAACAACAACAACAACAACAATGGAAAGACGATGACGACGACGAATCGATGTACTGTGAGAGAAGTGGCGACGGCGGCAAGTATTTCAGTTTGTTTCGAGTGGCACGCAGTCCGCGTTGATTGGTGGCCCGCTTTGTCAGCGATCTGATGAAAATGGCCGATTGCAGACGAAAACAAGTTCGAGCCGAGTACGCACCGATTCTTGCGCACGTGGAACAGTGGTTCGAAGAACGAGGTTTCACGTGCCGTCTGCAAAGCACCACGTGTGACGTGAGTGAGTGCGTGACGGTACCGGGCGGTGACGACGATCGCGGCAATGCCGAGGTTCTCATGGACGTCTACAAGGACGAGATAGGCGTGGTAAGAAAACTGAAACGACGCCTCTACTACTTGCCCGTCATGGGTTTCAATTCGCCCGGGTACGATTTGCCGCTCATCAAAAAGTATTTGTACGACGTCTGTTTGCGCGACTTTGGCATCGGCAGCGACGACTTCCATTTCATTAAGAAGAACTCCAAGTACGTGTCGATGACGATGAAAGACGAACAGCGCAGTGGCGGTTTGGTGTTTCTCGATGTGATGAGTTATTTGGCCGCTGGCGCGTATTCTTTAGACACGTTTATTAAGGCATTCGTTGGTGGCGACGACGATGACGAGGATGCGCGCAAGTCCTATTTTCCGTACGAGTACGTGAATGCGTACGAGAGGCTGGACGAAACGTGCATGCCACCGTACGAGAGTGTTCACTCCACGCTCACGCAGTCGAACCGGTTGGAGGACGAGTTGCAGGTGTGGTTGTTGAAAAAACATCGCCGTCTCTCCGACGACAACAACGACGATGAACAGCGACCGATGTCGGGGCGTGAAAAGTATCGACGTCTGTGTCGCATGTGGCAGGAGAAGGGATTTCGAACGCTGGGCGATTTTCTGCGCGACTACAACGTGAAAGACGTGGTGCCGTTTTTGCGCGCCGTGGAAAGCTACGCTTTGCAATTGCGTGAGGCGGGCGTCGACATGTTCTTCGACGGGATTTCGTTGCCCGGTCTGGCCAAGGCCATTCTCAGTCACAAGATTCCGCCCAACACGTTCTACTATCTGGACAATGCCGAACAGTATCGGACTGTGCACAGAGGGGAAGTGGGTGGACAGAGCATCAATTTCAAGCGTTCAAACACGCATCCGCACGTCAGAGCTTACGACGCGAACGCTCTCTACCTGTGGTCCATGTGTGGCAGTCAGTACGTGGGCAAACCACGCCACTACCGATGGTTGGCGGGTGATCAAAAAATTCTTTACCGTCGACGGCATATTTACGGATTACGAACACAGCCCGGGAGGGCGAGAACAACGGTGCATCATCGAGTTCGACGGCTGCTACTGGCACGCGTGTACACGCGCGGCAAGCAAGTGTCGCGAGAAGTTTGCCGACAAGACGTACACTCGAAATCGACGCACGATGACGGGCGAGCAGGTGCGAGCGCTGGACGAGTTCAGACGAACGGTGTTGCGGCGACGTGGCTATCGCGTGTTCGTCATGAAAGAATGCACGTGGCGAGAAGAGTACAGACGTCGCGACGGCGGCTCGGTGCACGCGTTCGTTGAAGAATGACGACAACAACACGAGGACGATCCCTTGGAATGCAACGACAATTGGGCAGGCTACACCACCCAGGACACTCTGATTGAAGCGCTGTTGAACGGCAAAGTGCACGGAATGGTGACGTGCGACGTGCACGTGCCGCAAGAGCGACGCAAATACTTCAAGGAGTTCGCGCCGATCATCAAGCACGCCTACGTCGACTACGCCGACGTGGGCGAATTCACGTGCAGGGCGATCGAGACAAGTCCAGCGAAATGAAGGCCAACACCGCGAAGCTCATCGACAACTCGGCGTTCGGCTCCTGCATCACGAACAAAGACAAACACCGTGACGTTCAACTGATCTCACTGCAACAGGATGACGACTGATCGAAAACGCGGCGCATGTTGACGAGCGACCAAGTGCTGTCGAACAGACGGGCGAGAGGCGAGATCGCCTCGATGAACACGTTCGTGCGCTACGAACAGGTCTGTCGACAGGTGCTCGAGGTGGAGACGAAGAAACGACGCATCGTCTACGATCAGCCGCGCTACATCAGCAAGACGATCTTCGATCGCGCCAAGCTGTCCGTGCTCACGTTCGTCTACGACTTCTTGAAGAGCGTGCTCAAGCCCGATCATTTCGAGTTGCTCGAGACGGACATGGACAGCATCTACTTGGCGTTGAAAGAGGATCGTTTCGAAGACAACGTGGCCGAGGAGAAACGCGACGAGTACGAGCGGAAAAAAGACGTCTACTTCATCACGGACCAGTGCGAGTTCGGCAAACGCCAGCCCAATCGCTACAAGCTGGAGTTCTCCGGACATCGCATAGTGTCGCTCTGTTCCAAGTTGTACTGCGGATTCGATGAGAGGTCGCGAGACCTGAAAATCTCCAGCAAGGGCATGCAAAAGCGCAACTTCGTGCAACAGGCTCTGCAACGACAACAAGACGGCGACAACGACGACGATAAGGACGTTTCCGAAATCATCTATGACATATACAGAGAAGGTTTGAAAACGGATCCGAACGCAGACTGTAAGACGCACGCGGCAACAAACAGGGGAATAAAGCGAAAACAGAACCTCATGCAGACGTACGCGCAAGAGAAAAACATGTTGAACTCGTTGTACTGCAAGCGACGCGTACTAGAAGACGGCATTAGTACCGTGCCACTAAATATTTAATAATTAACAGTTGAACAATTAAAATTTGAACATTTTCCATATATGTATTTGATCATTTTTTTTTGTTTTGTGATTTTGCAAATATTCTTGTGTGTTTTTTGTTTGTCTCATTCTTCTGTAACAACAACAACAACAACAACATTAATGAAGATGGCGCCACGAACACTTGAAAGTAAGTATCATGTGATTATTTTGATGATGATGATGATGCTATTAGTCTTTTGCAAGGCAACACAACAACAACAACAACAACAACAATGATTATAATAGTGACATGTTTACTGCAAACAGAAAAAGCGGACGTAAGTCCTCCAACAGGCGAACTGATGCTTACGAGCAAGACACGAAATTGCTAAAGTTCATATTTCCGACTGTGTATCAGCAGGAAACGTTTTTTTTTCTTTACGATTTTTTCATGCAAGTACCTGTTGATTTGCACGAAGAAGGACAGCAGCAGCAGCAGCAGCAAAGTGAAGAAGAGGAAGAAATACAAATAAAATTGCTGAATCAGTTTCCGTTGTTACGACTTGAACACGAAAGTATTGCCACGACTCAGTTGATTTTGTCGGAGTGTACAATGGACTTGATGACGATCGTCCTCGAAATAAAACTTAGTGTTTTGTTTGAAAAATATTACGTGTACTCGTCGGGGGTAACTAGTACTATTACTGCTACTTCTGGCATGGGCATAAAAATGATCATTCCCGCCGAATTTCTACTCTTTAATCTATCCAATCTGTGGAAACGATACGTGTTCATATGGAAATTCGACAAAAATTCTCACGACGACCAGACGACAACAAACACAATACAAAAAGCAAAAACATCCTTGTGTGAAACAACGTGTCTAGTTGAATTTATTGACAGTAATTGGTGTAAAAAAATAACCATAGAATTGTTGACGGATTTGCACGCTTTCAAGATAGAGAAGATATTGAAAGGCAACGGTCTTGGTCGATTGAAAAAACGAATGAAAATGGAAATTGGACACCACGTGGCAAACAATTACGTGTCACCTTTTAAGAATTTCTACAGTACGTACATCGAAATGCCCCTGGACTATTTGCGACGGAAACGAGAATACGAATGGGCCAATGCATCCTTGCAACGACCGGTGCAGAAATCGAAACGAGGACGAAAGAAGAAAGATGCGCAGAAAATCATTCTCGAAAACGAGTCGTTATTTTCGAACAACAACAACAACAACAACAACACTGTAATACCGACAACAACAACAACAACAACAACGATAAACAACGACAATGCTGTTGCTATGTACACTGAAAAACAATTTGAAGATATGGTGCAAAATCTCCTGTTGTCATCGACGGAAAATTTTACACCGCTCATTCTCACAACACCACCACCACCACCGCCAGCATTAGTATCGTCATCGACATCGTCATTACAACAACAACAACAACGACAGCTTACGACAAGTAGCGGTCAAGGAAATTTTGTGAAAAAAATGAATTCGTCAAACTACGAAAAAAAAAAAAAAACCAAAGAAAAAAATAATAACAAATTCAAATAGATTATTGTTTAGTAATATTTAATTATACTACTTGTACATACATACATATATTTGTTTTTACTTTTCTAGATTATGTAGCTTGGCTATGTAAAAGTGATTGGGAAAATATTCCGAAAAATGAAAACGACGTATTGCAATACGTTGACGATCACATTACACGTGAATTTGTTTGTGTGAAAGGAAAAAAACACATTCCTGACTACTCCGAAAACATTCACACGGCGCACGATTGCGTCCCTCGACAAGCATTGATCTACAAAAAACCGCATCCGCAGGCTCGTCTATCGAGTAAGATGTTGCCGAACACGGTTTGCTTCCCGATGTCGAGTCAGGCGGTGGCGGCGGCGGCGGTAGTTTCGACGACGACAGATTCGTGTACAATCAAGTCGATCCCGAATTGCTCTATAAGAAAAAACTTTCGACACAATCTCAGCAAAGAACTGCTCAATGTAATAACTAACTGCAATCAAAACAAACACGTCGAAGAACAAAATAAAACTGACACAGGACAACCACAATCACAACAACAACAACGTCGAATCTCGAAGAGAACCAAAGCGAAATTGCAATTGTGGTCAGACATAAACAAAACAGTAAATAAGAATTTACAACAAGAACACCATAACGACGACGACGGCGACGATTGTCATTCAGAAATGACAACCATCAGTGACAACAACGACGACGACAGTGATTATAGCATTTCAACATCTTCATCTTTACTGTCATCCTTACCGCCATCACCTTTACCGGTTGTCAAAAAAAAAAAAAACACCAGTAAAAACGAATAAAACAACAACAACAACAACAACAAAGAAATCGTCGACAGCGAAATTGACTCCTAATATTGGCATGTTTGCGAACAACGAAAAAACACGATTGCTGATGATAATGACGATCCTCTCACAGACCAGGACGAACAGTACCTGCACCGGTATGCGGACGACATTGAACAATACTACGCTTCGATCACCGACGAAATTCTGCAACAGCAAATCAAACAGATGCCGGCGGACGCAACAACACAACAGCTCATCAACTTTGTGCGCGACTCCATCTACTACGGCGGACCGCAAGAGCAGTACGATTTTCGATTCAAAACGCCGTTCACCGTCATGCTGGCAGGAAAGACAAAATCGGGCAAAACCGAATTGGTGCTCGACATTCTGCAACAGTGGCGTTTCGTCACGGACGACACGGCTGGCGCTTACACGAAAAAACTCTACTGGTTCTACGGTACTCGCAGCCAAGAGCAAGTGAATCGAGCCAAACAGATCTGGGATTGGTTTCGCGACGAACTTCAAGACGGTGACGACAAGAAGAACATAGCATGGCATCCCGTCAAAGGACTCGAGTCGCAAGAGGCGCAAACTCGGATAGAAGAAATGAGCAACGCAATCGTCGTGTTCGACGATCTCATGAACGAGATGACGAAAAGCGATAAGATGTCGCAGTTTTTCACTCGAGAAAGTCACCACAAAAACCTGTGCATGTTTTTCGTGTGGCAAGACATCTTTCCCCAGCAAAAGCACGCCGCAATGATATCGAAAAACACCGACTACAAGATCGTTTTCGACAATCCGAGCTGTCGTGACAGCATGCGTCGCATGCTCGGTCGAATGTATCCGAAGACGAAACAGGCCGGCGAAGTGACGGGCAAAATTCTCGACACTTTGGAACGCGCTCCGCCCGACTCGTATCCGTTCGTTCAGTTGAACTGTCGACCGAACGAAAGACCGGAGACGCGCATAGTCAGCAACTTGATCTCGCGAAACCTGGACGACGTGCACTATCAGTTTCCTGCCAATGGTGTCGGCACGTTAATCAAAACGTGACAACAAAAAAATATCCGAAACAGTGTATTTTTTATTTTTATATTTTTTTAAATATATATATACGTACAATGAGAGTGTTGTCTTTTCACAACAATTATGACACTGTCTATTGGTAGACGTGCAAAAAAATGCCTTTTCCTCTCGCCGCTCTTGCATTGGCAAAAACCGCTTTACCATTTCTTGCAAAAGCAATAGGAAAAGGTGCTCTGGGCGGACTTGCTAGTTTTGGAGTTGGAAAAGTCTTGGGTGGCAAGGGACGACCGTTTCGAGCGCCGGGGCGTCGACGTCCGCGAAGTCTAGGCGGCGGCGGCGGCAGACGTTTCCTACGCAGAGCACATTTGGTAAGACGCCAACGACGACGACGACGACGACGACGACGATGATTCAGCTGCCGACCAAAAAGAGTCGTCTTTTTGCAAAGTTTCTCCGACAAGAAAAAAAATGGAAAAGAAAAAAAGCACTGCTATCCTCGCTCCTGAAGGGCAAGGGACGACTAACGCGACGATTTGCAGCACCCACGCCAGACGCTGTTCGCGCTCTGGAACAGAGCAATCGCGATCGACAACTGATTGCCGAGCTCGGTGCAAACGGCATCGATTTGAACATGGAAAATGTCCACTGTTACGTGGCTCCGTACATGTCGGCCGAGCTCACCCACGCGTTGTCCCGACAGTCTCGAGAACGACGTCCTCAAGTACTGATCAATTACTTTCGAGAACATTTCAACGATCGCGTGCCGTCGCACATTGTTCGCGTTCTCGGACGGGAGCGGGTGCCTACACCTGCTGCTGTTCTTGCCAGCAATGCTCGATGGCTGGCAACTCGAGACCACAACCAACGACTGGCATTGGTTGGATCGCCTGGCTACCGTCCACCGTCGGACGTCGACATTAGCATATCGCCGCGACACTCGCCACGCCCCCAACGCCGTGCGGCAGCTGCCATTGCACCCGACGCCTACTCTTTTCGACCCATTTCCGACGACGACGACGATGACAATCTACGACAACCGAGCACGTTGCCCGATTTGGAACACGACAACGAAGCAGCAGTAGCAGCAGCGCGTGGACTTCTCGACCACCTCAATGTTAACAACAACAACAGCAACAGTAGCAGTAGCAGTGGTATACACAGTTTGGGAGGATTGTCAAACAACGACAATTTCATACTTCGTACACCATCACCGGCGGCAAGAGACGAAGAAGAAGCATCGCCTGCTCCTGGCGGTGCTTTAATTACACCGCCGCCAATAGACAACACCTCACCACCACTGCTCAATCTAGCAGTCCCAAACGCGTCGCCTGCTGTTGTTGTTGAAGAACAACAACAGCGCAATATGGACGACCTACTCACTGCACTGCGAGTGGCAAGCGCAGCTGCAGAATCGGCATCGAATTTAGAGCAACAACGACAGCAGTCGCCAACTCGTCCGGTTAACGTTGTAGTGCAACGCATCAACGATAGTAGTGCTGCTGCCATTAGAGAATTACTTCGAAACATCTCACCCTTGGTGGGCAGCGACGGCAATCCGCAAGAACAACAGTCGACACGCCCAAAACCAATAACCTCCCCATCACCTCCTTTACGAACGTCGACACCTCGAGCATCACCATCACCACCGACGCAAGCTGCTGCTGCACCTGGCGCCTATTTTTTTCGACCCATTAGTCCCAACCCACCATCAGTAGCAGCAGCTACTACTGCTACTGCTACTGCTGCTACTGCTGCTGCTGCTTCATCACCGTCTCCGTCTTTTTCATCGTTGTCGTCGTCGTCATCATCACCATCATCATCTTCACATCGTCGTCGTCGTCGACGACAACGTCGTTGTGAACAACATATCAACGACTTGCCTCTAATGGTAACGCAATTTCAACGAGAACGTACCCGATTCAAAAATCGTCACAATCTATTCGGAATATTAGAACACTTTTGTGCTACCCGAAAAACAGAACGATCGTTTTCGGACACTATACGAAACATTTACCGAGTCGTCAATCGGGTCGGTATCGATTTCATATTATAATACTTTAACTTGTACATATAATGCTCTATTGAATTTTTTGTTGCTCTATTGTATTTTTTGTTGCTCCATTGAATTTTTTGTTGTATCATTGAATTTTTTGTTGTACCATTGAATTTTTTGTTGTATCATTGAATTTTTTTGTTGTATCATTGAATTTTTTTGTTGTAGCATTGAATTTTTTGTTGCTATTGTGCTCTCATTCCTATAAATTCGAGCGCGAATCAAAAAGCAAACCTCATTCAGTTTTTTTGATTCTCGACTACGTACACTGCTACCTATACTATAATATAGTGCGTGAAAAGAACGTGATGGCTACTACTATGAGAAACAACGACGCTGTCGTCTATTGTTATAACGAATGCCTCTCAGCAAACCAAATGGTAAGTAGTACAACATTGTACAATTACGTAATTCATTCCCTTAATTATTATGTATCTATGTAACTATTTTTTTGTTTTTATTTTTAAATTATAGATTCTTAACTATGGCGCCGCACAACGCTTTTTGTGTAAACGTCTACCGCTGGCTTACGTGGACGAATTTTTTAAGCCAAGTGAAGAATTGCCCACAAATTCACAAATTCGTCTACCGTTAAATTTGCATCGCGACAACGCGAACGTCTGGTACAACTTTGAAGTAACAAATGACAACACTCTCACGTTCCCATTGAAGACCCGCGGATTGTCGTTATCCAGTCTTTGCACAACAACAACTGCCAACAGCATTCAAGACTCTGCTTTGAGCAAACTCTTCTGCTTAAAACCGCATCGCGCAGACTCTAACAAATGGATCCTGCAGCCAGCCACTCACAACGACTGCCAAGAGTACATTGACGAACTACCGAAAATACTCCGAATCAACAACAACAACAACAACAATGACAATCACGATGATGATGATGATTATGATAATGATGATGATGATGATAATGATGATGATGATGATGATGGCAACAAAGACAAAACCGCCACCAATGATGATGATGATGATGATGATGATGATGATGATAACGAAACAGCCTTATCATCATCAACAACACTACCAACGTTACCCAAGTATCGCAACGTAGACGAAGAGTTCAGTTTAACAATGACGAAAATTCGGTTGCGAACAAAAGCCATGAAGAATCACAACAATGTACACAGGTACTTTAAAACTGCTCAGCAAATTGCTGACATTTTCATTGATTTTTATTCCTGCTGTGGCGACATGCTGCCCCCGTTTGCAACCCTATTCAAGGACAGCTTGTGGATTGAAATCGTCCCACATCCGACCAAAGCGGATTTTTTTCTCAATATCCAACTGGTGGGTACATTTCTTGCAACTACCAGTCCTATTAAACTGAATTCCTTCATACGTTGGAGAACGCTGACAAAATAAACAGAATTGGTGCCAGTAAAGGTGATTTGCAACTTCTGCAAATCGATATTTTCCTCAGCAGACGGTTCAGTGCACGATGCCTATTGTCAGCAATGCATCAAACACCTATTTCAAAGCAAATTCGATTTGAAGAGTCGAAAGCAATATTTTAAAGAACAACAACAACAACAACAACAACAATCCGGATTTACAATCAGTTCCTTAGCGCTGCTCGAAGAAGAGCAGCAACAAGAAAACAGCAGAGAAAGATCCTCCCCTTTGACAGCTTTAGATCCCATATCAAAACCAATAACAAAGAAGCGTCATTTAAATTTCGATTCAACAGCTGACAATTGACATTTTTTTTTGTTTTTACTATTGTACCTTTTTTTTCAAATGCTGTATTATTACTATTGTTCAAAATCTTACGTCATAGTCTGTTTGTTTGTTGTCTCCTGCACGCGCCGCATGCACACACACGGATGCTCTGTAACGACATGCTGTTACTACTACTACTATTCCTTTTGGTACTGCTCTTGCTGCCGCTGATGCTATTCATGTCACACTCTCTCGTTCGACAAACGACAATGACGATAACAACAATTACAAGCAAAAGCAACGACGAGCAAACAAAAACGGAAATTCAACAAAGCGTATCGCACAGTTTCCAATTTCAATTTCGATGACATTAGAGAATACTACTTAACAGTTCGTTGTTTTTAATTTTCCTCTAGTTGCATTTAAATTTTTTCGTTTTCCACCATCACACATCGCACGTCACGATGTCGTCTTTCGGTTCTCACGCGAATCATCACGACGTATTGAAATACAATCGCATAAAAACTCTGATGAGTTTCGGATCGTCATCGGCACGCGTAAAAGCCGATCCGTACACGCCAAAACCACACAATCTCAACGAAGTTCTCAACGGACACGGGCGTCTCGTAACATTCAAAACGAAAACCCCTCGTCGTCGTCGTCGTCGGCATGGCAAGAACAAACGACGACATTCCGATTTTCAAAAAATACTCGAAACTAATTGAATTCGCGACACGGCCGCACTGCCGCCGTACATGAAAGCGAGTATTTACGCGACGACTTTGCAACAGCACCAAAAACACCAACATCACAAGAACTGGTCGCCGGCCGTCGGTTTCCACGCCAACCTACCCGGCGTGACGACGAAAAGCCACGTCTATCAAAACTACGGCAAAGCAAAACAGATGGCCAAAATCAATCCGTTTGCCGTGGGGCGTCTCCGAAAGCCGATCTACTACGACTCGACGTACCATCTGCAAAACATTCTCGCCTAACAGATCGACGTTTCCGACAGTGAACATCTTGTATAATAATAATAATATACTACTACTACTGAGCACAGCTCAATAATACTAAACAACAGCAACATGGCAACGCCATTTAACTCACGACGAGGAGTGCGCAGACGCTTGTTCAAAAAAAAGAAAAAACGTCACTACAAACGCGTTGGTTTCTACGGCGAGAATCGACAGAACGCCAATCCCACAGGACTGGGATACAATTGGACCTTCCATCCGGCTCAACTGCAAAGTCAACTGCAAAACTTCACACGACTTCCCATGCCGGCAGCGATAATTCGTCTGAAAAACGGATTCACGTACGTGCCGTATCCCAACGGATTTCAGCGTTGATAAAAACAATTCCTTTATTAACTATATATATTTAGACACACACGTATGTAAGTGAATCGGCTATTATTATCAGAACAATCAGAGCAACTGCTATTTTTTTGTCGCATTTTTTTCTTTTCGCATCATGGCCACCGCAGCTTCGCCTCCGTCGTCGAAGAAGAAAAAAAAGGACAACGACGACGAAAATATCAATAGCAAAAAAACAAAACAACCAAACGCACGACAGACCGGTGCCTACTTAGGCAAATCCACGTTTGCCACTCATGCAGCAATGACTCCGCCTCTCACTCCACAAGCGACACTGGCAACAACACCGTCGACAGCAGGCAGCAGCAGCAGCCAGAGCAATTTGACACCGCACCACGCTGACACGTACGGCGAAATGGTGCTGGTACCGCGCAGCTTTTACAGCGCGGCCATCCAGACGTTCCAGAAACACCTGCCCTCGTTGCAACAACACTACATCCACAAAAAGGTGACGGCAGCTCGCGGGAACGCACGAACTGCTGCTGGCCCTGCACCGAAACGGCTTCCCGTTGCACCACCTGGGCAACAAATTTTTGCGCGAAAATGCCCGAAAACTTTTGCACGAAGCCAGCGTACGCGAACATCAGCATCAGACCGGCGCGACAATACCGCGAAGCAGCAAGTCTCGTACACCAGCACCAGCAGCAACAACACCAGCACCGCCGTCAACACCGTCCAGTAGTAGTAGCAGCAGTGTCAAACGACGACGACTACCGTCAACAGCATCATTACCAACCAGCAGTAGCGCCAGTGTTAGACGACGACTCCCAGCACCACCAGCATCGCCGCCTTGGCTGCCGCCCACACCGGCAGCAACCGCTTCCACTCCGAAAATTTCGAAACCGACCGCCCCACCGACTCCTTCGCCCCAGATGCAAACACGCAAACGACGGCAGGAAAAACAAATCGACCAAACTCTGAAAACCCACAAACAGCAGCAACAAAAAGGAACTGCTCGAGCCGTCTTGCACGATCCACGAAAAATGAAACGGGAAGAAACAATCGCATAAAAAATGACGTTCCGCCGACCGAATGCAAAAATGTATACACTAAACGGTGGAGCGCCGATCGACAGCAGCAGAATGGACTATGCCCACAATAGTATCGATTTCGGTGGTGACAACAACGCAAATGATGATGATGATAATGATCCCTATCACGATGACGACCACGATGATGATAATGTCGACAATGCACCACCAGCTGAAAAGAAACGAAAACGTGGCCGTCAAACAACATCTCAAAAACAACGCAAAAAAACCACAAACAGCAGCAGTAGCAGCAGCAGCAGCAGTGACAGCAGCAACGACGGCCACGACGACGACGAAAACATCAACAAAACAGTCAAAAAACGTCAACAGCAAAACAAACCAGTCAAAAAAAACGACAGAACGTCAAAGCTGCTAACGAACAAGAACTTCTTCGACAGCTCTAGAGTCATTTCAAACGAAACAAAAAACAAACTCGTTTCGATCAAAAACTCCAAGATCTGCAATCACGTCTCCACGACGAATTCACGGACATCAATCGCAACGACAACAATAAAAAGAAAACAAATGTCCCTGCTGCTGACGACGACGACGACAACGACGACAATGACGATAACGATGCCGACGACATTGTCGATCCGAAAATGTTGAACATCCTGCAAGAAAAACTCGCCGAAACTGTCGACATGAAACCCACTCGCTTCAAGCACCTGGACGACGAACTGAATCTCACCCAACTGCCTTTTGACAGCAGCGACGACGACGACGACGACGACGATTACGACAACAACAGCAGCAAAAAAGCCATCAAAATCACCAAAGATGCACCGAGCGTAAAAATCTCCGAACAAGAGTACAAGAGTCTGAAAGACAACTACCAAAAACTTCACATCGTACGCTACATCATTAAGCAACTGAAACCATACATCAAAATTCAATTGTCAAAAAAAAAAAAATCGATCACATAAATAATAAACAGTATTTTTTTTTCGTTTCCCTCTATTCAGAAAAAAACAGCGCGCTACATGTCGTCATCGGCGTTGTTCAACGAACTCAATCGCTACTACACGGACAGCAGTTTTACGGGTGCCCTAGGAGGACTGTGCAACTTTTTCACACACGTCAAAAAACTACACGCCTTTCAACGACTCACCTGGAAAAAGCTGCAAGAATGGAAACGTCAACAGACCCTCTACACCAAATAAAAACCGGTGCGCAAACGTTTCTTGCGTCGTCCCTACCGACTATTCGGTCCGAATCGAATGTGGGAAGTCGACCTGCTCGACATGTCCGAGTACGCGCGTCGCAACAAGGGTGTTCACTTTCTGCTCGTCGTCGTCGACCAGTTCACGAAAAAGCTCTTCGTCGCACCGTGCAAGCACAAAAGCCAAGGCGACGTGCTCGACGCGTTCCGCGACATCTTCGAACGTCAGACCATGTCCCGACCGCGCATCATCTACTCGGACAACGGCAAAGAATTCGTAAACAGCAGCCTGTCGCACAACCTGAAATCGATCAACATCGAGCACGCCACCACCAACGACACGTCCGTCAAAGGCGCTGTCGTCGAACGCGCGAAACAAACGCTGAAACGCAAACTTATCAAGCTGGCCGCACTGCACGACGGCAAGTACCTAGAACACCTGCAAAACATCGTGGCCGGTCTGAACAACACCGTACACACGACGAAACGACTAGCACCCAACGCCGTCGATCCCGTCACTGTGAACACGGCGCGAATCAACATCGAAAAAAGCATCGTTCGACAACAAAAAAGCCACCGTCGGCAATCGTCTCTGGGATAAACAACAGCATCGTCCGCTGCTGCACGTCGGCGACTGGGTACACATTCGCAAGGAAAAGAAGACGTTCCGCCGCGGCTTCCAACAGGGCTTCACTGACGAACTGTTTCAGGTGACAGATGTGGATACGCTAGACTTGCCGACGTCTATAAAATTCAAGACCTGCGTCAGGAACCAGTCGTCGGCACGTTCCAGTACCCCGAACTTGCGCACGTCGACTTTCCGGCCACGTTCAAAATCACCGAACTGCGCATTCGCCAACGCACCGTCGTCGATCAGGACACCGGCCGTCGAACCCGCTGGGTGCAAATACGCATAGCCGAGTACTGGGACGGTCTTTGGTTGCCCGAACACGTGCTCACACAGCACAGTCGCGAAGAGAAGAAACGTCACGAAATCTCCGCCGCCACACTCTTGAAACAGTTGCTGCTCTGACGTCGACATGGCAGAAGAAACCGGTCTCGGGCAGAACGTCGACAAAACCTACTTCACCGCCGCGTCGTCGGGCGATCCCTACCACAACATCCTTTCACAAACGGACAGTTTCGCCAACCAACCGTACGGCGACATGCAATTCGATCCGCGTTTCACGTGGAACACCGCACTCACGAACGCCTCGCTGACGCACACCGCCACCCTCGACGTGCCATCGAAACTCTGGTTCAAGTGCTTCTACTTGCCGGAAAAACTCACCTCGACGAAGGGCAGCACCTTCCAGAACGTCTACAAGGATTTGACCACGAAAAAATGCAGACGATCTGATGCTCACGAACTTCGGCGCCGACACCTGGTTCAACGAATCTTGAGAATGCGCTCTCGTCAACGATCTTTTCAAAGGTAGCGGTCACCATGCTCACTACACGCTGCAACCGGGCAGTGCCGACGGTGCAAACCTCAACTGGAGTCAAAGCTCGACGGTCCTGAGAATACTCAAGAAAAGCTGGATCGACTTCGCACCGTACGATCCCAATCGATTGTCGAAAAAACAAAAAAACCTTTTCTCTCTGCCCCGCCTCGAACGCAACATCGATCTGCTCACCGCCGCCCCGACCGCCGACGACGACGACTACGTGGACATTGCCTTAACGACTCGCTTCGGACCGATCATGTATCCCAACGAGTCTGTCACGCAAACCGCCCACTTTGACGACAGTCAAAAACTCTACGACGATCCACGACTGTATCGCAACCTGCCACTCGCGTGGGTGGTCATGATACCGCCACCCCAATTCACGTCGATAAACAGCAAGTACTTCCCTCGCGGCACCTCGTTCGCACTGAGTCTCGCCCTGCGACACGTCAACACGGAACAGCTCGTGAAAATAACCTCGAACAAAATCGAATCGAACATCTACAGCGGCGTGTGGGAATCGACGGTCGAAATCCTGCGTCTGCCGGCCACGACCGACAAACTGTCGTCGCCGTTCGCGAAAACCTGGTTCGAATTCGACACGCCCGTGTTCAACAAGGCCGTGCCGCTCGTCGACTCCACGTTCGTCTATCGAATCACCTCTCGGAGCAGCAGCAATCCTCTTCTGCACAGCTTCAGCATCCTACCCAACGACCACTATCCCACCATTTTGACGTTCTTTTTTCGCATCAGTTGAACATTATTATTCGTCTATATGTAGCATAATACGAATCGTTTTGTCTCTATTTTTTTTGTTTCTTTCTAACGCGCACGCGCAATGGAATACGATGTCAACACAATCGTCAAGCAACAGCCTGATGACGAGAAACGACAACGTCGTACTGTTGAGCAAATTCTTTGTCGAACACGCCGGTCGAACACCTGCTGCAAAAGCGACGCGCTCGAACCGTTCGACGAGTACAACATCACCGGCAACAAAGAGCTCGTCTACAACAACATCATCCAACAGTACATCTCCTTGGACACGTGCCGCCTGAGCTTGAGCACCGGCTCCAGCACTTCGCCCGTATACACGGCGACAAAAACACACCTTTTCTCGTTATCTCCTGGCTCTGAGCAACGACATGAGCTCGCCGTACTGTCCCCAACGACTCGACAACATCAGCAGCAGCAGCAGCAAGAGCAACGACACACTGCTCGCCGAATTTCACGTGCCACTCACGCCACGCTGCCGTACAAAACCGCCCAACCGGTACACTACTCGTTCACGAGCGACGATCGCAATTTGCCCTTTGCACACATCGACACGAGCCTCACACCGTTCCAAAGCAAAAACATCAAACTCAACTGCTACCTGAAAACTTTCGATCCGGTCACGAATACGTTCACCTACCACGCCATAAATGAAAACATCATCTCCATCAACTGCACACTCTTGATCTGCAGTCGTGCCCACCTGCTCCCACGACACATCTATTCGGATCTCAACAGCAACAGCACAGAGCTGACCTAACGATGAGCGACTTCTTCGCCAGAGACTTCTTCTACATTCGCGGTCTGTTGAACACGACCAAATTCGACGATGTCGTCTGACAAACGCACTCATTCCGATTTCTCACCGCCGACAACAGCCAGATCCGACGCGACGATCTCCAAATGCCGCCCGACGAAGACTGGGAAATCGGCATCGTCCAAGTCGACTACAGTCTCACGCAACACTCCATGCGCGTGCCACATCCCGTCGAGGGACGTCGCAAAAACATCTACCACCTCTACGATCTGGAATTCATGCTCAACGGAGCGATCCCGCTCTTTCCCATCAACTACGAGCTGGTCAACAAAACCGGCAGCCTAGCAGACGTCTTCAAGAGCGTCTACGCACTCGAAGACGAAGCCGCCCAATCGTCCACATACATCGCCGACCACTACCAAAAGAGCCTGAACATGTGGACCGAATTGGACGTCGACTTCTTCCGCTTCGACGCCAACAGCGCCGACAAGAGCTATGCTCGCAGTCTCACCGTGCCCGCCACGAGCGGCATCACCGGCTCGAAACGCTGTCCCGTGCTGCGCGCCAACTACCTCGACCGACTACTGGCCACCTACCCGACCAAGTTCGCCACCAACAACAACAAATTCGCCGTGCTCACCTTTGACGAATTCGCCAGCACGCACCCGCTGTCGACCGCCCAGTACCAACTGGCAGAAACGTACATCAAAAACAACAAGTGCATCGGCTTTGCACCGTTCACCACGCTCGCCGGCCTGTTCTCTAAAACCGACCTGTACAACAACCTCGCCGCCAGCCTGCCCACGTTCGAGTGCAAAAACTACAAAACCGTCCAGAATCCCCAGCAGCACTACTTCCTCGAGTTCACCTGTCCGCACACGCTGCTCTACATCGCCATGGGCAGCATCCTGCTCAACATATTCGGCTTCGAAAAGGACGCCCGCGTCACGCGCAGTCTCTACTCATTCAACGCCGACTACAGCAGCAAAACGCTCGAACGCACCGGCCTGCACATCATCTACGATCGCGTCTGCAATGGCTCGCTGATCACACCCTGCAGCGCCCGACGCCTGCCGAGCGGCGGTGGCAACGTCATCGCACCGGCCATTTTCACCGACGGTGAAAAAAACACCTCCTCCGTGCCTCGATTCCCGTGGTCGCTACCCCTGCTCAACAACTACCTGACGCCGCTCGGCACAACCGACTACGAAGCCTACCTGTCCGCCGCTCGGCAAGACAACACGAGCATCGCCCACCGCACCACCCACCCAATCAACTTCCTCAACGCCGACAAAATCTTCCTGTACACGAGCAGCGTCGAACCGACGTACCACATTGCCGACCACCTGTCGCCGTTGCTGGCGAAAATTCCCGCTCCCACGTTCGCCTTTGCCAAGAAACTCGAGAATCCCCTGTCACGAGCACCCGTCGGCACATCGATTCGCAAAGCCGTCACGCACAGCTTGAAAATCAAACTGCCCACGTTTCGCAACCTGATGAAAGACATCAATCTGAACGACATGTCGTTTCTCGTGCGCAACTCCTTCAACGATCCGATCTCGCCCGACCAACTCAAATTCACCTTTCTGCTCCGATGCAAAAAAGCCGCCTGAACTGCACTGCTCCTAGCGCAAACACATTCGTCAAACCCGCATACATTTTCTACTACTGAACAACCCTCTCTCTCTCTCACACATCACACAATTAGAACAAACTATGTCCGATGCCTTCTACATTGGCGGTCACAAAACATCACCGACGCTCTGGTCCACGCCCAAAAAACCGATCCGCATTCCCGCCGGTGTCACCCTGAACACCGGTCTCTACTAACAACAACAGCAACCCTGGCCAAAAAGAAGCGAAAAAGAATCGCATCGCAACAGAAAAGTCTCCGACTCTTGCAAAATGTCAACCTGAAATCACCGGCATCGCCGCCGCCGTCGAAAAGAAAAAAACACGCGTCATACGTCGACATTGATCGAGACACTACGCTCGGCACGCTGCACGGCAGCAGCATGACGCCGGCCATATTGAATCAGCGGAAACGCGTCGACATCATCGACCAGTTCCAGAGCCGTTTCGCCAACGCCCAACTACCGAACTATCGCAAACTCGCCGCCCGCCGTCTCGGTGCCGCCAAACCGGGCTCCGAACTGTGGAACTTTTCGAGTCGAAACGACGCCTACCACTTCATTCAAAACGCCAGCATCGAAGAACTGTACCCGTCGACGAACCAAGCTCCCAAGAACAACAAACTCATCCAGTTCACCTTCAGCCAAGAGCCCGGACTCTTCATAGACAAACGCAACATGATCGTGAAAATAAAAACTCGTATCGAGCACAACGGCACCGCGTGGACAAACGGCGTACCCACGGCCGCCTATCAAAAGAACATCAGCCCCATCAACAATGTCGGACCGAGTCTGTTCAAGCACATCAACTCACGCATCAACAACCAGAACGACGAAACCATCGCCTTCTAGAGCGAAATTGATTACGAAGAAACGGTGGACTGTACCCCGACGGACGCCTACCAAAACGGCGATCTCACCAAAAAAGGCTTCTTCAAAGAGACGCCCGGCTTCTTGAACGAAACGAATTGCTGGGGAACGGCCGCAGGAGATGCTCCCACGAACACGAACAACCCAGCTCGGGCTCGACTCTGCTCTCTCTACTACCACGGACGCACGTGCGAACTGCAGTTCCGACTCAACCTGCCGCTGAACAAATCCGAAGTGCCCTTCAATGCAAGCAACAAACTCGAACTCATCTTCCAACTTCACGAGGTGCCCTACTACCTCATGTGCTCCCCGAACGGCACGACCGCCGACCAGCCCAACGATCTCATCACGTATGCCAGCGGCTGCTACATCTCGATCGAAGAAATGAAAATCGAATACACCACCATGTCGCTCGTGCCCGAACGTGCCGCCGAATACATATCGAAATTCACCAACAAATCGCCGGACGAATTCCCCTTCACCCACCACAGCATAGACATCATCACACCTCAAGCCGGCATCTCTGAATTCAATCTGAACATCTTCCAGGACAAACTGCCCGACAAAACCTCGTTCCAGTTGCGACATCGTCGAGCTCGCCTCGAGATTACCCTGAATCCGTACCACTCGATGGATTTCCTGGGCGAATGGATATTTCTCATCAACACTTTGAACATACGCAAAGTCAAACTCAAGACGCAAAGCAAAGCCTAAGACACCCTCCGCGAAACGATCAATCCGGACCTGAACAATCCGCTCGTCACACGCGACGACTTCCTCGTCGTCAACTCCGGCTACTCACAGTACGCCGACACGCTCACCTTCACGTGTCTGCAGCAGAACCAAAGACTGAGCGAAGACCAACGCAGCGCCGGACTGTCGCTCTACCTCAAAGTGACGAACAACGGCATGCTGCCTCTCCAGCACGACATTCAAGTGCACAAGTACGACAAACGAAAATTCAGCGTCTCGCCCAACGGACAAATCGCAAAAGACTGCTACAATTAATATTATTATTAAAATTAAGATTACTAACATGAACAACAAACAGATCGCCGAGTGAATCCGAAAGGATCCGTACCATCTCGCGCGCATCTACGCCGGTGTCATTGCCGAGAACGACATCGCAAAAATCCTCGTCAATCTCGGTAGCTTTCGCGACTTCCTCGTCATGTCGCTGCTGCAACGCAACATCCACCACTTTCCGCTCGCCTACATCATGAACACGGGCACGCACAAGAACGGCAGACGACACTGGCAGGGACTCTACTTCGATCTTGATCACAACGTCTTCTTCTTCGACTCGTACGGTCGACAGCCGTCCGACGCGTTCAAATCGTTCGCCGAACACATGCTCTCGTTCTCGTACCTGCGTCGCGACCATCGCTGCAGAGTCTCGACGAGTGCCTGTCGACGCAGACGTTCACGCCGCAGAACTACCGACTGGCCCAGCGTACGCAAGCACTCGACCCCGCACAGCACGGGACCGTCTACTTCCCGTGACAAATCCAATCGGACGACACGAACGTTTGCGGCGAGTACTCGATCCTGTTCCTCTTCACGATCTGTCGCACCCACCAGCCTCGCGTGTCCGGATACAACTTCTGGTACGATCCCGAGAACAACTTCTACCACGTCCGACCCGACAGTCGCCGAAAGCAAAAAGATGCCCTCGTCAGCAATGACAAACGCGTACGAACGCGCTTCCTGCACCTGTTCAACTTTCCCGATCCTGACATTTTCAAATAATTTTCTCTTTCTTAAATATGTATATATCATAGATTGTAAGCAACAAAAACAACACAACAAAATATCACGTTTCATTTTTTTTCTTTTTTCCTTTAATCATAACAACTAAATCCTGGCGGTAGTCCATGCTGACGCAACAATTCTGCTTCCGACACGCCATCCAGTCCGAGACGTCTTCTCATTTTAAACTCCTCAGGCGGCAACAACTGCATTCCATAAGGTGTGTACGACATGGGCGTCGTCGGCCACCGAAAACCGGCAGGATCAGAACCAATCGCCTGCTCCTGCTCCTGCTCCTCCGCCTTCTCCTTCTCCTGCTCCTCCTCCGCCTTCTCCTCCTCCTCCTCTTTCTCTTTCTGCAAGCGGAAAAACTCCTGCTGATCTTCTAACGACAAAACCGACATCAAAAGCTTAGGACACTTCACCTCCAGCACCTCCTGCTCTTGCTCTTGCTCTTGCTCTTGCTCTTGCTCTTGCTTGTCTTGCTTTCTCTTCGCAGGATATTTCAACTCGACCTGATACCAAAAGCCTCCCTTTTTCAAAGCAGCAAATGCCACTCTATAAGTCCGAATATCCTTTTTCAAGTGCCGGCACAATGCTTTATAATAGGTATTCGTCTGAACATCCTCCCATCCTTTGTCGGCCTCTGCACTCCTCGTCATATCCACTGCAGAAACACCCTTCGCGAAACCCAACTCCTTACAGTAGAAGAAAAACGGAGCCGGCACCTTTCCAACCTTTTCGTATTTCTCAATCGTTGCCACCTGCCTTCGTGCCACTCCTTGCCCACCAACAGCAGAGGATCGTTTTCGAGCACCACGGCCAAACATCTCGCCAACCAAACCGAACTACTCAAACAACACACCATCCGCACGTATTTACAACACAAATTCAATGATACAACAAAAAATTCAATGATACAACAAAAAATTCAATGATACAACAAAAAATTCAATGGTACAACAAAAAATTCAATGGTACAACAAAAAATTCAATGGTACAACAAAAAATTCAATGATACAACAAAAATTCAATAGAGCAACAAAAATTCCATTCAATCGCAAACTCCTATAAATAAAACGCACACACGCTTGTCACAACACACCACCACTGTCTGCTGTTCAAGAACAACAACGACGACAAAATGAGCTACATCTCACTACTCAGCGCCGCCGAAAAACAACCACTCTTGCAAGAAAAAGACGACGACGACGAAGAAGAAGAACAAGAACAAGAACAAGAAACGAAAAAAGAATTTTCTACCCCACCAAACAGCAAAAAAAACCTGGATCAAGCATTTCGAGAAGCCTCGACTGCAAGCACCACCGACCAAACGACACCACCGCAACCACCAACATCGACAGACGACGACGACAATCACTGCAGCTGCAGCGATAATGAACAACAATGGAGCATCACCGACGACAACAGCGATGTTATTATTGAGAAATCTGACGTCGACGACGACGACCACGACGACGACGACGACGAAAAAAAAGACGTCGTCATCCGTGAACTCCAAATCAAACTAAAAGTACTCCAGGACAGACACAACGCAAGACTCAAAAGACTCGACATCGATCAGAAACAAAACCTACTCCAAATGCAAACCGAACACGAACACGACTTGCAGTCGATCGGCTGTATCCTGTTGAACAAGCACGCAGTGCACTCGGACCGGCTCAAATGCCAACAACAACTGTACCAAATACAGGACAAGTTCACCAAACTGTTCAAAGTCGCGCCCAGCGAACAGAGACAACAAACAGTCTTCTGTACCGTTTCTACGAAACCAGAGCGGCTTTCGCGGACCTACAGCATCCCTTGAGAGAGCTGAACGACGCTGTCGACACACAAAACGGCGAGATGAACAAAATCCGCAACAAAGTCAATGCTTACACAGCACAAATGATCGCAACGCTCACCACCTACCTCAACTTGTGGAACAGCACCCACCACAAAAACGCCACCACCTACAACGAAGTACTTTCCGCCCAATTGGCACACAACAAGAAAATACTGAAAAAAATGGACGAATTTCGCGATCTGCTCCACGAAGCACCTACGCAAACGAGCACCCTCGTAGCCTTCTTGCCAAACACCTCAGTAGAACAACTAGAGCGCGACGGCAATGACATCATGACAACCTGCTTGTCGTACGAAGCAGAATTGTCCTCTTCGCGTCACGCGTACTACCAACTCTTTCGTCAACTCACGCAGTGTCAACAAAAGACCGGTATTGTCAAGGAGAAGAAGAGAACAACAAAAAACGAACCCATCACACGCTATTCGTCACGCGCGCCAACACTGCACAAGTTTCAACCGATGACCAACCTGACAACACCAAAGGCATACACTTTGGAAAGCCAAGTTTAAAAAACACAGACAGTTTTGAATTTTTTCGCTGAACATTACACATATATAACCATACTCGCACATAGCACACACTCTTATTTTGCTCATTTTTTTTTTCCCGCACCGATAATCATGATGTTAGCACTAGCACTTTCGTGTCTTCATCGTAACAACAACATGCTGCTATTCGCAATGTCGAGTGTTTTCTTTCTCCTCTACTTTGCCAGCACCAGCAACATGCTCTTGCTCAGCCACGCGGCAGACAGCAGCAGCAGCGGCGACGATACAACTGGAGGAGGAGGAGGACCGCCACCACTGCCACCGTCCAATGACAAGCACACCGTCCACCTGATGGAAGTGTGGACGAACAACGCGGCCGACGCGTACACAATAGCGCCGATGTTGCTTCGCACCAGCACCTACAACAACGTGCTGCGCGTCCGCTGGTACTGGAACAAACCCTGCATCGGCTAACACATCATCCTCTACGTCTACACGGACGACACCAAGTACTTCAACGAGACCACCAGCAGCAGCCAACGACCCGAACTCGAGTGGCTCGAAGCATCCCTTGGCACCTACATGGACAAAGTGTTCATGCTGCTCTTTCACAGCTACCCGACGCAGAACAGCGCACACACCGCCCACCTCGACCAGCACTCGCAGAACCTCGCCGACATCGACCTGCGCACCTTCGACTCGTCGTGCGGCAGCAGCAGCAGCGACGGTGACGACGAACAATCCACCACCGAACCCATCCGCTCCAAGCCGCAGCTACACGTGTCGAACAAATACGTCGTCCGCAACGAAGACGGCACCGTCAACCAACAACAGTTCATCCTCGCCATCGCCCAGGTCAGCAACGTCAAGTGCGAACTACTCAAGGCCGCGTGCGAAAAGACCCGCCACTGGCTGCCCTGCTTCACCTACAACATCTTCTGCAAAGGCAAAACAAACTCGCCACCTCCTTTACCAAAAGTTGTGTCGCGACATCGGCCAGAAGCCGTGAATCTGCAAACTCAAAACCTCTTCTGCTCGCACCAACGCGACTACTAGCTGCCAATTACGCCCCACGTTTTCACCTACTTATAACACCCACCACTAATCACTAAGAACTCAACAACATCACCGAAATGGTACTTGGACGGCTTTTTAAAATAGCCAGATCCATACTTGGCTTCGGAAAACACAGACGACGTAAACAAACACATCGAAAACGCAAAAGACATCACCCACATCGTCGCATACGAGGACGTGGAGTTTCGAAAATCTATCGACACACTTATCACATTTGAAAACTTATTACATCATGAGTTTTCCTTGACCACCATGCACGTGGATCGAACTCCATCATCATCAATCACAATGCATGGAACTCTGCACTAAGAAAAGCTCGCCATGACATCCACGTAAACGATCACTCAACCTATGCAGCATACATCAAAAAAAATTTTCACATCTTTCTACTTATGTATATTATTAATACCGATTCATTTTCATCGTATTTCATGTTTTTATTTATTAACATTGTTTACTGACGAATTTACAATTCTCCCTTCTTAAATCAATTTGCAATTTCATTCCAGATATTTCCCAAGCGATCTGCCTGGTGCGCGTCCACCTAGCGACCCCTTCGCAGCGTCTCACATTCCATCCCACCATCATGATGTCATCTCCACACTTTCCCGCCAATATGACGTCAACTTCCCGCCAACCTCGTTCTCATGCGCCTCGCTCCCATCCCAATTAGTGTGCACTCAACCTTGG
>RQOL01000729.1:4927921-5019729 GCA_013076295.1 Sanderia malayensis | reverse complement strand
GAGACTGTGATCTTGGGAATCATGACCCTTTGTCCTCTGTGCTCCTTTGTAATGATCTCTGCTGTGATCACGTGATGTCGGAGATGCCGAACTATGAGTCTTGTACCGTTGCAAAGACCTTTCTTTGGATTGAGATTCCGCAGAAGATGATCGTTGCACCAACCTAATGCAATGAATATTATTGTGATTAATGACGGCTTTTTTATGGTCCACTACCTTTGCACATAGTAATTTAATGTTAATAGGATGAAAGGTTGTATTCTTCCTACCTTGAGTTTAAGTCTGTGCAACGGCATTCCATTCGGAGTGAGTTGGTTAAGAAATTCAATGGGGTAGGCCTCTTCTTCATCGGGATCGTCTGTGACAACACTGTCTGTGCTGTAATAAGTTCTTTCGGCTGTCTGAAGTCTGTCTAGAATTATGTGGTTGACTTGATGTGATAAGTCATTCTTTGGAGTCAGACAACAGCGTTCAGACATTGTTACAGGATCCATCATTAGGTGTGAATCTGGTGTGTTTGGCCTTGGGAAATGAAGTTGAGCATGTCTTCTTGAGATGAAGTGCATATCTCTTGTGGCAGAATGACATTGTCCAGTGCATCGTGTGCTTCTTGCTTGTTGCCAAGTCTGAGGAGCCATTCTGAGAATTCACGGTATGAATCATCTTGAACGGCTCTCATGTTGGTGTGTAAACGATGCTGCTGAAACTTTGTCCATAGATCAATGATCTGGTGTGATTTTAGAGTCTCTGCTACAATTCTTTCCCTTCCTGCTTTCGTGACGACAGGTAGAACTTGTCTGAAGTCACCACCAAGTAGCATGAACTTGCCCCAAATGGTCTGTCGACATGTGTAATGTCTCGAAGCAGTCGGTCGACTGCTTGTAATGCAAGTGCGGGAATCATGGAAGCTTCATCCCATATGAATAGGGTAGTTTCACGCAATACCTGTGCTCTCCTGCTCTGTCTCTTAACATTACACGTTGATTCAGCTTGAAGTGGGATAGGAATTTGAAAGGTAGAGTGTGAAGTTCTACCATTAATGAGCAGTGTTGCAGCAATTCCTGACCACGCCATGCACTGAACTTTATGTCCATTGGCTTGGAGATTGTGAACCAACGTGTTGTAAAGGAAAGTTTTGCCGGTTCCAGCCGGCCCGTCAACAAAGTGACAGTTCTGTTCGGATTGCGCGTTGATAGCATCAGTGATTCCCGTGTATATGGCTCGCTGTTCAGGGTTCAATGCGGCCAGCATTCGTTCTCCTTCCTCTCTGGCATTGCCAATATCGATGTGATCTTCCTCTGTAATAATAAGTGAAATATATTGCAATAAAATTGGAAAGAAAGCCAGCAGAAACAATGTCCAAAAATACGTAAATGCCCTTATCTAGACGATCTTAGGATAAATTATTATTCTTACTAATACAGTACATAGTTGAAAATAACACATATAGTACCTTGTTCAGGAATGACATATTCGGCTGGAAGTTGAGGAAGGTGAGCATAATTAGTGATCGATTGACCATGTACTTTCAAATTTTCGTCAATGTCATGTAGACATTGATACATATGTCGGTCTTCAAAAGCTATGGCCATATCTGGATGATTGAGTTGATCACGTCGTACAAAGTCTTCACTCAATGCTTCTTTGAACCTGTCGAAGAGTGCTGCGATATCTGAAGGTGTCTGAAAAAGAAGTAATGTTGCAAACAACTGTCTGAGTTGTATTGGCATGTTGAAAATGACTGCCTCCTCCAAACAGCGTATGATTTCAGCATCATCTTCCAACAGACCTAGAGCTAAAGCAGCGTCTTTGAAGGAATTGCATAGGTTTCCTTCTATCGTGCGAAGATCTTCAAACGACGTGGCACCTCGTTTATGGAGAAGCAATAGTCTGAGTGCGAATCTTTGCTCACATGGTCGTGGGTGAACTTGATATATTCTGCCTATGACAGGCAGAGTTCTCCGCTGTCTTGCTTTCCATGTTTTGGTGCGTTCGTTGAAAACATAGTGTTCAGGAATCTCGTGATAGAGATATTGACGTGCAGCCGGGTCTTGTGCATTCAATTCAAACCAAGACGTCAGTGTGGTTTTTTCATTGATGTTTTGTAATTGTTCGACCCGACCATTATCCTGAAAGTATACGGTCTGCTGATCAGGTAGATGAACATGCAGACGTTTGATAGTGTGACTTTTCTCGTGCATGGAAAATTGAAATATCCTGTGAACAGCTTCATGTGGTCCAATATACCGAGCGTTGATGTATTGGCGTACTTCATCGTGCTCAATATCTTGAGGTACTTGTTGCTGTTGTCCTTGAAGAATTTCAACGTGTGCCATGTCTTGCCCTTTATGGATATACTTGAAAATATATTTGACGGACTTGACGGTGCTGCATATTTCGAGATTAATGTGACACTGATACTTGAGTAGAAGATGGCGATTATGTGGCACAACCCATGTATCATCTAGAAGTCGATCTTCCAGATTGACTGGGTGACGACAGCGTCGTCTGTAGAGTGGATAACCATTCGCATTGACTTGTGTTTCGGCAGTGCGATCTTTCGGAAATCGTTTCTTGCATTTGTTATTCTCCATGCAAACACATCCGGGGTTTATATCACCACATGGACCATGTGTCATGTGCTTCAATACTAACCTGTGATATTTTGCATCCTGTGGGTCGGAATTTCAGCTGATATGATTCGATCTACCTGTAGGTTTCGAAGAAAAATAGCATATGTAAGTTTTACAGTTTCAAATGGATTGTGTTTATACTAAGCAATACAACTGATAATTATATTCCTAATTCTATATATAAATTATTGTTGTAGATGTTACCTCTTCGGGTGTTCGTGGTCTATCAGCCTCAGACAGGAACAGAATCATGTGAGCATGTGGTAGTCCTCTCTTTTGAAATTCAATGACATATACATGTGCAATGGTATGTCCTAGAATGTGCTTGTGAAGGATATCTTCCAGTAGTTCTTGTAGTTTGAGTTGAAATACTCGTGTGACGATGTCAGGTCGGTCATTCGCCTTCTGGTGTGGTAGAATGTTTTCTGAAATCTCCTTCCATTGGGATTGGCCGTCATGGTTAGGAAGATGTCAGGCTTGCCATACTTTCTTACGATGGTCATTGCATCTTGAAAGTTCTGGTACATATTTCGTTGACTGCCCAAAAAAGATGAGGGAAGTATGACAACACGACCGACATCAATATGAAGGGGTTCGTTGGGATTGTTTGCCCTGGCCATTTGATTTTCGATTTCAGCCCTTCTGTTCAGGTGATCCATCAGGCCTCGATAACTGTCAGCACGTATTTGCCGTTGATTTTGCAAAATCCATTGAGCTTGTTTCCTTCTATTTTGGTGTATGCATCCACCAGATATTGCTGAAAGAGAAGTGTTGCCCTGTGAATGGTAGACAGTTGATTTCTGACCTGTATTCGGTACGAATAATATTCGGCGATTGTGAGTCGGATACGGTGGTTACGATCAGGATTTTCCTGGTCTTGTCCTCGACGTGTAGGTAGACGTTGAAGGTCCAAGCTGTATCCAGGATCACCCTGAAAGAACAACAATGGATAGGTTAGAGGATCCGCAACAGGAGCTAAGGCATTAATCTTCATAAGATTACCACGCCTTGTTCGAATTTGAAGCTCTCTATTCTCGGGATTAGGAGCACCGCCATTGCGTGTAGTGTAGACTGCTGCAATTTCTCTGGCAGTGGATTATCATATCTTCGATCTTGTTCTGGGCGACCGGTAATAATCATCTTGAACGTGGGAATTGGCTGATCATTGGCAATAGCTTGCTGCCTTTGCTCTTCCAGTACTTCTCCCATTGTTTTAAAATGTTGAGCAAATCGATTTACTGCCATCAATTCGTTTTGCAGCAGCGCCACCATGTCTAAGTCCAAGTTTTGTTCTCTGGCTGTGTTCTGGCGTCTTGCAGTGCTTGTTGGGTGTCCATAATGTATAATTCTGCATATTTTCGGGTTCTGTCGGTTTCAGTTACCCCTGTTGAATTGAAAGAAACACTCTAAATTGTACTTCGTTATATCAACTGTAATTTTCAATGCAGCAAGTGCTTTGTTATAAAAGCATCATAAAGCGCCTTGATTTTCGATTGGACAACTCTTGATATTCAGGCAAGCATACAGAGAGATTATTCATTGTATGTTGGGTGGGAAAAACATGAGGGTTCTGTCAACATCCGTTTCATCAAGTGAAGGTATTATATGGAAATGTAGCATATTATGAGAGACGTTATATTTACCTGTCATATGGTATGCACTTCCATGTATGGTGATGACTGGTGGTCCTGCATTAGCATGTCTTACAACGTTAGCTGTCCAGGATGCCATCGCCATTAGTGAATTGTATCTACGGAAATTTTTGAGAAAATATTTAGATTCCTCAGTAGTTCCAGTGTATAAATGCATCACATTTGCCGGGGGTGGTTGAATGGGATCGAGAGTTATTAATCCTCCCATACAACATTTGTTGTATTGCCTTTTTGAGTTGAGTTCCTCTCGGAAGTACTTCGCTTCACAGTGAATACATGTTCTGGTCATTTTCCCAAGATGATGAGGCATTGGGGAGAATTGAGGAATTTCAAGAATAGGTTGATTTACTTCCCTTTCTTGATGTTCGATGGGTTGGGGGACATCATCTTGATGTTGTGGTGGGATTTCGTCATGCATTTCAACTTCTTGTGGTTGTACCGCTATTTCATTCTCTTCATTCTCATTTTCAAGGTTGGGTTGCAATTCCATAGCAGCAGGCAATATTTGTGGATCCTGAAATGCAATGCAATCTAAGTTAATATAATTCAATCATGTGTTTTGAAATGCATAAAACTGAAACTTGTGAAGATGTGTCTATTTAGAGAGCAAAATAATTTCGTGACATGGTCCTATGGAGAATGACTGGTTTATTTTAAGCCAATTGTGATGGTAGTCTTTTTTACCTGATTATCATGTGGAATTGGAATGTGTTGTTCCACGTTGATTTCATCAGGTTGTGCTGGCCTTTCAATTTCATTATTTTATTTTCAATATGTGTTTGGGGTTGCATCTGCATTGGCCGTATCTGTTAATAATGAAAATTAAATGAAATTAGTTATTTTAGTTATTAGTTATTGGAAATTTAAATGTCATTACTGTGTGATTATGTAAATTGATAAAAATTCATATGGAAACGTATGATACATTTATAAAATAGCCAAATTACATGAGGCATTTGGGTTATGGAAAATGGACTTCCTTAACTGTAGTTAGCTTGTGTTAAGAATTTTATTTTACCTCATTGTCATTTTGAGCTTGATTTACATTAAGCATCTCCACATCTGCCGTTTGTATTGCTGCTTGACCTTCATGATTACGATTCAGAAGGGGTTGTTGCAACTGCATAACCATCGGCGGTACCTGCAGATAGAAAAATATTGATAATTTGGTTGATATAATAACTGATTTAATTTTGATAGTTTTTAATTACAAAAAGCTGTATAATATATGGTTGAACTGATTTGAAAAGTTTAGCACAAATTCTAGGGTTGTGTTTACCTGAAGTTGAGGAGCCAGTGCTGCAGGATATTGCAAGCAATTGTTTATTAGTTGTGGTACTGCTATAAGTCCATAGTTGGGAAGCATCACAGGTAGTTGCCATGGCACATGCAATGCCTGCATCTGTGGATGATGAACTGGGAGTGGTTGATATTCTGGGGCTGGTTGCTGAGGGTATTCTTGCTGCAACTGGTGAAGATCATTGACTGCTTCCTGTACCATATTATTATTAGGTGGTAAATCAACAGGATGAGGTTGTTGGTTATTCTCACGACGGCGGCGAGCTGCATCCCGCATTTGATTACGACGACTGGTGCCAGTAATGCCCTTTCTGGCTTTTTTTGGCATTTTGCAAGATGTGATATAAAAAAAAGAAAAAAAATTTGTTTTATATGCAACCCAATTTAAGTGAAAATGTTAAAATTTGAAATAAGAGTGATTTTTGTGAGCAAGTGGATGGGCTTGTTGTTTTGTGGTGAGCTGCAAGATAAAATAAATAATTTAAAACATAATTGTAAGAAATGTTTGGGATTACTCTTGACTGTAGAATTAAATTATTGGTTATTTAAAGTTTCCAAATAAAAATGTTGGAGCACTTTATCTTATCACCTACCTCACTCTTTCTATTGTGTTCTTCAAGAGCTAAAAGGAAAACAGTTGTGATAATGTATAAATTGGAAAAGTTAATCATCCATTTCATTTTCGCAAAGAAAAATTCATAAACCTACATTTGATGTGTTTGTAAAGGCTAGATTTTATTTGCATTATGCAGTAAATTTGCTTTCTATTGATAAGAAATTGTTGCAATTGTTAATACCACTTTATAGTAGCTAAGGTTCAGATTGGGGATATGAATGTACATTATAGAGTGAGGCATTTAAACATTAATTAAAATAGGCTTTGTATAGGAACAATTGTTGTCACACTCACCAAATATTTCGAGGAATCAACTTTTTTGAAACCCTGTTTTTGCAAAAGAAGAAAAATATTTTGGATGAATTGATTATCTTGTAAACAGAAAGTTGCCATTATACTAACAATGTTTAACATGTAAACTTGTATATTATTATGTTGATTGAGTGAAGAAATAAGAAAAAATGTCAAAGTGAAGGAGTGAAACACTTACTTTATTAAAAAACTTTACTTTGTTATTTACAAATGAGTAATTGAGAATTACTTTCACCAATGACAATTACAAACCAATTGATGATACCCTGAGAAAAAGCAATGAAATGCGATGTAATGAAACACAAAGTTGCTTTAAGGAAGACGCTGTAAGTTAAACTTTGTAGCGTGTAGAGGAAAGTTTAGGAGAAGCAAATATGAACATTCCACTTACCAATTACAAAAATGCACTTTTGCTATCAATTTTTTTATCAAACGATATATATAATTGATATCATTTATTCTCTGGCGATTTATACGACAGTCAGAAATTGCACAAAAAGTTTTACATTTGCTACCACCAACAAAGTAAAGACGCAATTGCTATTTTAAATTCGCGCCAATTTGAAAGAATTGTAGCCTCTATTCGGTGCATTGTCTCGTTGTTGCTCTTTTGTGATTCTTGTGTGGCTTTGAAAGAAGAGAAAAATGGCGTTTTGTTCTTTGGTCGGGAGAAGTGTGGTCGTGGAAGGGAAGTTGTAAGTATAAGCAGAAATAATTTCTTGAATTTTATGCATATAATCTAGAAATAGGTCATTTCTCACTGACGGGTTGTGCGCATTATGTTAGCTGTTATGAATGATAATCTATTCGAGGAATGCAACAACAACAACAGGACGCAAGGGAAAGGAAGGGGTGTTCTTGTTCTTTGTGCTATAGAACTCGTTGAACGAATGTGAATATATTCCGTGGAGATCATTGCAATCAAGTATCATCTAATGATCATGTAAATTTATTTGATTGTAATGAACAACATTGATTATGTGTCAGGTGTTATATGCTGCAAAACACGCGTGTTGAAAGACAGGAAAAGCAAGAATGACAGTAGGCCATGGAAGGTTCACCAAAGTTAAGAAGGTATTACCTAATCATACTTATTGTTTGACTGGATGAATACATTGGCTTAATTTAAGTAATTCATTTGAAAATAAATTACTTACATGCATAGAGTTAAGGCGAAATTAGGAGAAGTGAGCTGAGCCAATGAGCCTTATACGATGTCTTCTTCTTGTGTTTCAGGTGCCCTCAGACATAAAGTGAATTCTTGTGGTGTGTTGCCATTCCTTGTGAACATTATTGTAGTCAGGTGAGTTCATGTTAAGTATATAAAGATTTGTTCAAAAAAATAGACAGTGTCTGCTGCTTTGCAATGATATCTTTGCATGAATGAAACAATTTACAAACAAAAACATTTACTTACTATACATACAACAAATATATCATTAAACAACACTGACAAATAAATAAATACAATAACATAAAGGAAATTGATAAAAAGGAAAAAGCATGTGGGTGCATAATATCACAGTATAGGCCAAAATAGTGTTTGTAGTTTGTATTCATTTTCAATTTAGACTGCAGCACGGGAAGAATTTGTCAAAAGAAAGGCATAATTTTACTTGTGTCTGTGATATTATGCAGAGAAGACAACAAAGGTTAAGGCTATTTTTTTTCTGAAATCTTAGCCATATCCATCATTGTCTTTTGTAGATCACGTGTGGGCATGTTAGTCCACATGAAAGGTGATCTGCTTGATCCTGGCTTAAAAGTAAACTTTTTTTTCTTATTTTGTGTTTTTTTTCTAATTAGATTAATTTTCATCCTGTCTGTTGACCTGCAAAGAAAATATTTGTTTTTAAAACAATGCTTGGTTGTGTCATAGAGGATTCCATGCAATGTTGAGAAGAATTGGTGAAAGACAGTAGATAATAATGGGTATGTTGGAAGTAACTTACTTCAGCTTCTCCTTTTCAATTCGGTTTCCTTGCATTGTTACAAAGTTGAACTTGGTGTGTTTTTCAAATTTAAAGTTGGCAGAACATTCTTTTTTTAGTTTGGCAATATTTTCAAATGGGAACATCTGAAAGGATGGAAGTGGTGAAGAGAGAAGTCAAGTCAAGGTTGCTTTGAACAATGTAAAAAGTAAAGTAATGGCATTGAGACTTGTATAGTGTAATTAAGTAAGTGTTGATAATAACCTTTATTTCTCCTTGGAAAGATATTGTGATGTTGTGTTGTTGAGGCTGCATAGGAGTGTCATCTTCACGAAGAAGTTCCTCATCAGTTTGATTGGAGGCCATTGTAAAGAATCTATGAATGAATATGTGGTATAAATTTCATGTTGGTAATAAAATTGCAAGAGGTTAATGAAGGAGAGAAAATATATCTGTTAAAGTGTTAATTGACTGCTGTATTCTTGCAAGAGGACAATTAAAGACCATTGTGTGAGAAATAAAGTTTGTGAAATATACTTACATAAGGTGTGCAAAAAAAGTGTGAATGTTGAGTTGCTTTGAAGAGAAAAAATTGCATAAGAAAAATGAAAATTGAGACAAAAATGTTATAGGCAGTTGTTTATTGTGTTCACAGCAGAATATTCCTGACAAAGGAGAAGTAAGGGCAGTTGGAGGAGAAACAATGTTTGCAAAATGCTTACCAAGGTGTATGTAGAGAAAAGTTGAATGTTGAATTGCCTGCAAGAGAGAAATTGCATTAAAAAGGTTAAAAATGAGACAAAAATGTTATTTAAAGTTAGTTGCAGTGTTAGTATGTGTCTTGTGCTTATTTGTGTCATGTGTGAATGTTTTAAAATATATATTTAGTTCATAATTGTAGAAATGAAATTTTGCGTATACTTACGTTGAAAAATTTTGGTGCTGCAGTGGGGTTGAAAAAAATTTTTTTCGTGTTTACGGACGGTCTTGGCGCAAGAGAAATTTTAAAATTTCCCGCCCTAATTTGATAGGTGGGAGATGAGTAGCCTCTATTCGGCGCCGCCGCGCCTCGGTGATGATGTAATGGACAGTGGTAGTTCAACACAACAACAGCAACAACATGTACCTCGCACCCTTTGAAAGAAGAGAAAAATGGCGTTTTTGTTCTTTGGTCGGGAGAAGTGTGGTCGTGGAAGGGAAGTTGTAAGTATAAGCAGAAATAATTTCTTGAATTTTATGCATATAATCTAGAAATAGGTCATTTCTCACTGACGGGTTGTGCGCATTATGTTAGCTGTTATGAATGATAATCTATTCGAGGAATGCAACAACAACAACAGGACGCAAGGGAAAGGAAGGGTGTTCTTGTTCTTTGTGCTATAGAACTCGTTGAACGAATGTGAATATATTCCGTGGAGATCATTGCAATCAAGTATCATCTAATGATCATGTAAATTTATTTGATTGTAATGAACAACATTGATTATGTGTCAGGTGTTATATGCTGCAAAACACGCGTGTTGAAAGACAGGAAAAGCAAGAATGACAGTAGGCCATGGAAGGTTCACCAAAGTTAAGAAGGTATTACCTAATCATACTTATTGTTTGACTGGATGAATACATTGGCTTAATTTAAGTAATTCATTTGAAAATAAATTACTTACATGCATAGAGTTAAGGCGAAATTAGGAGAAGTGAGCTGAGCCAATGAGCCTTATACGATGTCTTCTTCTTGTGTTTCAGGTGCCCTCAGACATAAAGTGAATTCTTGTGGTGTGTTGCCATTCCTTGTGAACATTATTGTAGTCAGGTGAGTTCATGTTAAGTATATAAAGATTTGTTCAAAAAAATAGACAGTGTCTGCTGCTTTGCAATGATATCTTTGCATGAATGAAACAATTTACAAACAAAAACATTTACTTACTATACATACAACAAATATATCATTAAACAACACTGACAAATAAATAAATACAATAACATAAAGGAAATTGATAAAAAGGAAAAAGCATGTGGGTGCATAATATCACAGTATAGGCCAAAATAGTGTTTGTAGTTTGTATTCATTTTCAATTTAGACTGCAGCACGGGAAGAATTTGTCAAAAGAAAGGCATAATTTTACTTGTGTCTGTGATATTATGCAGAGAAGACAACAAAGGTTAAGGCTATTTTTTTTCTGAAATCTTAGCCATATCCATCATTGTCTTTTGTAGATCACGTGTGGGCATGTTAGTCCACATGAAAGGTGATCTGCTTGATCCTGGCTTAAAAGTAAACTTTTTTTTCTTATTTTGTGTTTTTTTTCTAATTAGATTAATTTTCATCCTGTCTGTTGACCTGCAAAGAAAATATTTGTTTTTAAAACAATGCTTGGTTGTGTCATAGAGGATTCCATGCAATGTTGAGAAGAATTGGTGAAAGACAGTAGATAATAATGGGTATGTTGGAAGTAACTTACTTCAGCTTCTCCTTTTCAATTCGGTTTCCTTGCATTGTTACAAAGTTGAACTTGGTGTGTTTTTCAAATTTAAAGTTGGCAGAACATTCTTTTTTTAGTTTGGCAATATTTTCAAATGGGAACATCTGAAAGGATGGAAGTGGTGAAGAGAGAAGTCAAGTCAAGGTTGCTTTGAACAATGTAAAAAGTAAAGTAATGGCATTGAGACTTGTATAGTGTAATTAAGTAAGTGTTGATAATAACCTTTATTTCTCCTTGGAAAGATATTGTGATGTTGTGTTGTTGAGGCTGCATAGGAGTGTCATCTTCACGAAGAAGTTCCTCATCAGTTTGATTGGAGGCCATTGTAAAGAATCTATGAATGAATATGTGGTATAAATTTCATGTTGGTAATAAAATTGCAAGAGGTTAATGAAGGAGAGAAAATATATCTGTTAAGTGTTAATTGACTGCTGTATTCTTGCAAGAGGACAATTAAAGACCATTGTGTGAGAAATAAAGTTTGTGAAATATACTTACATAAGGTGTGCAAAAAAAGTGTGAATGTTGAGTTGCTTTGAAGAGAAAAAATTGCATAAGAAAAATGAAAATTGAGACAAAAATGTTATAGGCAGTTGTTTATTGTGTTCACAGCAGAATATTCCTGACAAAGGAGAAGTAAGGGCAGTTGGAGGAGAAACAATGTTTGCAAAATGCTTACCAAGGTGTATGTAGAGAAAAGTTGAATGTTGAATTGCCTGCAAGAGAGAAATTGCATTAAAAAGGTTAAAAATGAGACAAAAATGTTATTTAAAGTTAGTTGCAGTGTTAGTATGTGTCTTGTGCTTATTTGTGTCATGTGTGAATGTTTTAAAATATATATTTAGTTCATAATTGTAGAAATGAAATTTTGCGTATACTTACGTTGAAAAATTTTGGTGCTGCAGTGGGGTTGAAAAAAATTTTTTTCGTGTTTACGGACGGTCTTGGCGCAAGAGAAATTTTAAAATTTCCCGCCCTAATTTGATAGGTGGGAGATGAGTAGCCTCTATTCGGCGCCGCCGCGCCTCGGTGATGATGTATTGGACAGTGGAAGTTCAACACAACAACAGCAACAACATGTACCTCGCACCCTTTGAAAGAAGAGAAAAATGGCGTTTTTGTTCTTTGGTCGGGAGAAGTGTGGTCGTGGAAGGGAAGTTGTAAGTATAAGCAGAAATAATTTCTTGAATTTTATGCATATAATCTAGAAATAGGTCATTTCTCACTGACGGGTTGTGCGCATTATGTTAGCTGTTATGAATGATAATCTATTCGAGGAATGCAACAACAACAACAGGACGCAAGGGAAAGGAAGGGGTGTTCTTGTTCTTTGTGCTATAGAACTCGTTGAACGAATGTGAATATATTCCGTGGAGATCATTGCAATCAAGTATCATCTAATGATCATGTAAATTTATTTGATTGTAATGAACAACATTGATTATGTGTCAGGTGTTATATGCTGCAAAACACGCGTGTTGAAAGACAGGAAAAGCAAGAATGCAGTAGGCCATGGAAGGTTCACCAAAGTTAAGAAGGTATTACCTAATCATACTTATTGTTTGACTGGATGAATACATTGGCTTAATTTAAGTAATTCATTTGAAAATAAATTACTTACATGCATAGAGTTAAGGCGAAATTAGGAGAAGTGAGCTGAGCCAATGAGCCTTATACGATGTCTTCTTCTTGTGTTTCAGGTGCCCTCAGACATAAAGTGAATTCTTGTGGTGTGTTGCCATTCCTTGTGAACATTATTGTAGTCAGGTGAGTTCATGTTAAGTATATAAAGATTTGTTCAAAAAAATAGACAGTGTCTGCTGCTTTGCAATGATATCTTTGCATGAATGAAACAATTTACAAACAAAAACATTTACTTACTATACATACAACAAATATATCATTAAACAACACTGACAAATAAATAAATACAATAACATAAAGGAAATTGATAAAAAGGAAAAAGCATGTGGGTGCATAATATCACAGTATAGGCCAAAATAGTGTTTGTAGTTTGTATTCATTTTCAATTTAGACTGCAGCACGGGAAGAATTTGTCAAAAGAAAGGCATAATTTTATTTGTGTCTGTGATATTATGCTGAGAAGACAACAAAGGTTAAGGCTATTTTTTTTCTGAAATCTTAGCCATATCCATCATTGTCTTTTGTAGATCACGTGTGGGCATGTTAGTCCACATGAAAGGTGATCTGCTTGATCCTGGCTTAAAAGTAAACTTTTTTTTCTTATTTTGTGTTTTTTTTCTAATTAGATTAATTTTCATCCTGTCTGTTGACCTGCAAAGAAAATATTTGTTTTTAAAACAATGCTTGGTTGTGTCATAGAGGATTCCATGCAATGTTGAGAAGAATTGGTGAAAGACAGTAGATAATAATGGGTATGTTGGAAGTAACTTACTTCAGCTTCTCCTTTTCAATTCGGTTTCCTTGCATTGTTACAAAGTTGAACTTGGTGTGTTTTTCAAATTTAAAGTTGGCAGAACATTCTTTTTTTAGTTTGGCAATATTTTCAAATGGGAACATCTGAAAGGATGGAAGTGGTGAAGAGAGAAGTCAAGTCAAGGTTGCTTTGAACAATGTAAAAAGTAAAGTAATGGCATTGAGACTTGTATAGTGTAATTAAGTAAGTGTTGATAATAACCTTTATTTCTCCTTGGAAAGATATTGTGATGTTGTGTTGTTGAGGCTGCATAGGAGTGTCATCTTCACGAAGAAGTTCCTCATCAGATTGATTGGAGGCCATTGTAAAGAATCTATGAATGAATATGTGGTATAAATTTCATGTTGGTAATAAAATTGCAAGAGGTTAATGAAGGAGAGAAAATATATCTGTTAAGTGTTAATTGACTGCTCTATTCTTGCAAGAGGACAATTAAAGACCATTGTGTGAGAAATAAAGTTTGTGAAATATACTTACATAAGGTGTGCAAAAAAAGTGTGAATGTTGAGTTGCTTTGAAGAGAAAAAATTGCATAAGAAAAATGAAAATTGAGACAAAAATGTTATAGGCAGTTGTTTATTGTGTTCACAGCAGAATATTCCTGACAAAGGAGAAGTAAGGGCAGTTGGAGGAGAAACAATGTTTGTAAAATGCTTACCAAGGTGTATGTAGAGAAAAGTTGAATGTTGAATTGCCTGCAAGAGAGAAATTGCATTAAAAAGGTTAAAAATGAGACAAAAATGTTATTTAAAGTTAATTGCAGTGTTAGTATGTGTCTTGTGCTTATTTGTGTCATGTGTGAATGTTTTAAAATATATATTTAGTTCATAATTGTAGAAATGAAATTTTGCGTATACTTACGTTGAAAAATTTTGGTGCTGCAGTGGGGTTGAAAAAAATTTTTTTCGTGTTTACGGACGGTCTTGGCGCAAGAGAAATTTTAAAATTTCCCGCCCTAATTTGATAGGTGGGAGATGAGTAGCCTCTATTCGGTGCCGCCGCGCCTCGTTGTTGTTTCGTATATGATTGTTGTTGCAATACTGTTGGCCTGCAAATTCGATTCTTTGCGACGAAGTGATGATTCTTTTCGTAATCAATTGTTCGAACAGGAACGGTTAGAAGATTCACTTGTGATGATGCCTTGCTCCAGGCCAGGCGAATATTCAAATTTTCAAAAGACCAAGGTTAGTTTTTTCATATTGATGTATCATTATTTTTATTAGTCGTTAACGTTAACGTGAACCTTAAAAAAATGTGTCTGAAAGATTATTCATTTGATGAGGAAAATTAGTAAGGAGAACTTGTGAGTATAAAAAGAAGTGATTGATTTGGTGAATTTAATGTATAATATGTGGAAAAATAGATAATTTTTCACAAACTGGTTGTGCGGATTTTGTTAGCTGTTGTTATGAATGTCATGATCTGTAGGCTAAGGCCATGGAAAGTTGAGGAAAGGTAAGAAGGTAAACATACTGCCTGTTTGACTGGGTGCATACATGGTGTAGGGGTAATTAATAATTTGGAGTTAAAATGAATTACTTGTATTTACAGACTTAAATCCAGATGAAAAAACTGAGATTTGCCAACACATGCTATAAAGTATATTATATGATGTCTTCTTGTGTTTACGGTGCTCAAACATGAAGTGAATGCTTGTTGTGTGGGAACATTCCTTGTGAATATTATTATAATCAGGTGAGTTCATGTTATTATTTGTTAAGGTTGATATGAAGATTATTTGCTCACAAAGAAGGACAGTGTCTGCTTTGCAGTCATCTTTTTTGAAAATTTACAAAAGTTATAAAAAGAAGTATTACATATAAACATTAACATTACTATACATAAGGATATACATAAATATATACATCAACATAAATACATAGATACATACATAAATATACTATACATAAATATATACATAAATATATACCCTATATACTATATATAAAAATACTATACATAATATACATACATACCTACATACCTACATACATACATACATACATACATACATACATACATACATACCCTACATACATACCCTACATACATACCCTACATACATACCCTACATACATACCCTACATACATACCCTACATACATACCCTACATACATACCCTACATACATACCCTACATACATACCCTACATACATACCCTACAATACATACCCTACATAACATACCCTACTATAAATACCCTAAAATACATACCCTACAATACATACCCTACAATACATACCCTACAATACATACCCTAGAATACAAACCCTACAATACATGAATTGCAATTTTAGTTGTACATTTTTGATACACTGCAATTTTAGTTGTACATTTTTGAAGTCCAAGACATCATTTTCTTAGCCTTGAAATCAAACCCCTGTAAAAAATAGCATTGAAAACACGATTCACCAACTTTCAAATTCAATTAGCGTGGCCAATTTTTGTCCTACACACCCCACGAAAATATCAACATGAAGCTAAAAGCTTGGCGAACATTTATCGAAAGTATTTGGGTGAAAAAAACAAAGTTTTGGCAGCTTAAAATTTAATTTTCGCGAATGCAAAATACACGCGTGTGGCATGAAAATTTCGTGGTTTTCCAGCAAAACCCAAACTCGGCCAAAACTGTCCAAAAACAGAGGAAAATGAACAAAACAAAAAAAACAAAGCCATATAACTTTAGTTCTTGTGTAAATAAACAGTTATCGAAAGTTTAAATGGAGAAAATCGGCCCAGAACGACCCGAGAAAATCAAAATTGTCTTCGTGTTTTGGTTAGGCCCTCGAGCCGAAAGAAAAACGTGAGGTGAAACAAAACAAAACTCGTGCTATTTAAAGCAAAAAACAATTGAATAAAGGAAATACCTTGAAATAATTGTCCACACATTGTCTCCACAGGTCCTGAGAACAATTGACATGTCTTTACAATTGATTTCCGGCACGTATTCACGTTTAAACCCGAGCAACTTGCCGCCCGTTCAACTGCGAAAACACCTGTTTCTCCCTGCTGGTTTTGCATCTCATTAACTCCATCCGGGGAACTTTCTAGAAAGTCGGAACACAAAATGGGGCATAACTCCGGAACCGCTGGGGTTAGAAATTAGCCAAATAGTACACTGTGATCAGCACAATGCAGCGATCATTTCTATACCGATTTGCACCCTTATTTGCACGCCAAAAAAAAGCCTTTATGGATACAACGAAATTCCTTTGATCCCATTGTTTTTTCGAACGTCGATTGTTCCGGAGACAATGGCCCATTGTTGAGCTCCTCCTGGTCACGTGTGGAACAATCTTATTATATAAGAGATGTATTTTTATAGTAGGTACAGCATGTTTTTATATAGGTATAGTATGTTGGTATAGTATGTAGGTATAGTATGTAGGTATAGTATGTTTTTATAGTAGGTATGGTATGTTGGGATAGTATGTAGGTATGTATGTATGTACGTATGTAGGTATGTATGTACGTATGTATGTGTGTATGTATGTATGTATGTAGGTATGTATGTATGTATGTATGTATGTATGTATGTATGTATGTATGTATGTATGTATGTATGTATGTATGGGCATGAGCGTAAGGGAATGCAGTGCACAAAGTGCGCCCTACCAGTCAATGTTTCTTGATAATAGATAGAATGGCGAGGGCAGCGAGCTAACCCATTGCATGTGGGGTTGAAAGGGGCATGAGTGTAAGGGAATGCAGTGCACGAAGTGAGCCCTATCAATCAATGTTTCTTGATAATAGATAGACAGGCGAGCGCAGCGAGCTAACCCACTGCATGTGAGTAGTATATATACACGGTGCCGTTTAGAGGCACTCGTCCAAGGTTGAGTGCACACTAATTGGGATGGGAGCGAGGCGCATGAGAACGAGGTTGGCGGGAAGTTGACGTCATATTGGCGGGAAAGTGGTCGGCACTAGTACGTGGAGAATTTATGTACAATTATGACATCATCGGTAAAATATGATTGTGAGGCTGTTTTCCCAGCCACGCGATTGCCGATTGTTGTGAGTTTATGAAACGAAGCAAACGACGACGAGAATTCTCGCAAATCATTCTGCAAATTATTAGACATGCATGCTCATTTGTGATGTATGTAACAAGACTTCAAAAAAATACAACACAACCAAGTATGTTATTAAATGTCAGGGGATTAGATAAAGAAGCCAAACAAGGTTAGAACCATTTGCGTTAGCCAAATATATTATGTATATTTTATGGCGCAGGCAGACTTAGCTTTTTATATTCCATTAAAATGGTAAAAAATTATCTGGTTTTTCAAAAAAGAGTGTGCTGATTTGGTTTCTTGACAGTTGACGAGGGCCTTCAATAATTGCTTCACTTCCTGTCCCTGTCTCATTCTGTCAGTCACGATAGTCTCGTTGCTTCAACAAACCGAAAGAAGACAGATGCACAGTGGGGTAGAGCTTCTTCCAATTACATATGATGCCCACTGTATATATTCTTGCATATTCAATTCATATTGATAAAATTGTGAAATCCTAAATTAGATCCTTTCTTCTTGTTTTTTAATCTCTTACCCACTATGTAACAGTATATATTTTGTTTTTTGTGATAACCAAGTCTCGTTACGTTGCAAATGCGCATGTCTGGTAAAATGATTTGCGAGAATTGTCGTCATCGTCTGTTCTCGTTTCTTCATCTCACAACAATCATTTGGCTCGGAAGACAGCCTCACAATCGCATTTTACCCATTACGTCATAATTGTGCATAAATCCTCCACGTACTAGTGCCGACCCGGGAAAGTGTGGAGATGACATCATGATGGTGCAACGGAATGTGAGACGCTGCGCAGGGGTCGCTAGGTGGACGCAGGCGCAGGGAATGCTGGGAAATATGCAAATTGATTGGGGAAGAAGGGAGAATTTGTAAATTGATCAGTAAACAATGTCAATAAATAAAACATGAAATACGATGAAAATGAATCAGTATTAATAATATACATAAGTAGAAAAGATTTGAAAATGTTTTTTGTATTTAAGAAAATGTCTTTGTAGGTGTTCTTATTGTATGCTACAAAGGTTGAGTGATCGTTTACGTCGACGTCATGGCGAGCTTTTCTTAGTGCAGAGTTCCATGCGTTGTGATTGATGATGATGGAGTTCGATCCACGTGCCATGTGGTCAAGGAAAACTCATGATGTAATAAGTTTTCAAATGTGATAAGTGTTTCGATAGATTTTCGAAACTCCACGTCCTCGTATGCGACGATGTGGGTGATGTCTTTTGCGTTTTCGATGTGCTTGTTTACGTCGTCTGTGTTTTCCGAAGCCAAGTATGGATCTGGCTAATTTGATAATTGGTCCAATTACCATTTCGGTGATGTTGTTGAGTTCTTAGTGATTAGTGGTGGGTGTTATAAGTAGGTGAAAAAGTGGGGCGTAATTGGACAGCTAGTAGTCGTGTTGGTGCGAGCAGAAGAGGTTTTTGAGTTTGCAGAATTCGACGGCTTCTGGTTCGTCGAGGTGACAGGCTTTGGCAATGTCGCGACACAACTGTTTGGTAAAGGAGGTGGCGAGTTTGTTTTTGCCTTTGCAGAAGATGTTGTAGGTGAAGCAGGGCAGCCAGTGGCGGGTCTTTTCGCACGCGGCCTTGAGTAGTTCGCACTTGACGTTGTTGACCTGGGCGATGGCGAGGATGGACTGTTGTTGGTTGACGGTGCCGTCTTCGTTGCGGACGACGTATTTGTTCGACACGTGTAGGTGCGGCTTGGAGCGGATGGGTTCGGTGGTGGATTGTTCGTCGTCACCGTCGCTGCTGCTGCGGCCGCACGACGAGTCGAAGGTGCGCAGGTCGATGTCGGCGAGGTTCTGCGAGTGCTGGTCGAGGTGGGCGGTGTGTGCGCTGTTCTGCATCGGGTAGCTGTGGAAGAGCAGCATGAACACTTTGTCCATGTAGGTGCCAAGGGCTGCTTCGAGCCACTCGAGTTCGGGTCGTTGGCTGCTTGTGGTCTCGTTGAAGTACTTGGTGTCGTCCGTGTAGACGTAGAGGATGATGTGTTTGCCAATGCAGGGTTTGTTCCAGTACCAGCGGACGCGCAGTATGTTGTTGTAGGTGCCGGTGCGAAGCAGCATCGGCGCTATTGTGTACGCGTCGGCCGCGTTGTTCGTCCACACTTCCATCAGGTGCACGGTGTGCTTGTCGTTGGACGGTGGCAGTGGTGGCGGTCCTCCTCCTCCTCCAGTTGTATCGTCGCCGCTGCTGCTGCTGCTGCTGCTGTCTGCCGCGTGGCTGAGCAAGAGCATGTTGCTGGTGCTTGCAAAGTAGAGGAGAAAGAAAACACTCGACATTGCGAATAGCAGCATGTTGTTGTTACGGTGAAGACACGAAAGTGCTAGTGCTAACATCATGATTATCGGTGCGGGAAAAAAAAAATGAGCAAAATAAGAGTGTGTGCTATGTGCGAGTATGGTTATATATATATGTAATGTTCAGCGAAAAAATTCAAAAACTGTCTGTGTTTTTTAAACTTCGCTTTCCAAAGTGTATGCCTTTGGTTTGTAGGTTGGTCATCGGTTGAAACTTGTGCAGTGTTGGTGCGTGTGACGAATAGCGTGTGATGGGTTCGTTTCTGTTGTTCTTCTTCTTCTCCTTGACAATACCGGTTTGGTAAGGATGTGAATGTACGGGGATCGTCATGATGGTTTCTCCTGAAGAGAAAAAGTCGTGCAGGCTTTGGTTGGCTGCTACGGTCTTTTGTTGACACTGCGTGAGTTGACGAAAGAGTTGTTAGTATGCGTGACGTGAAGAGGACAATTCTGCTTCGTACGACAAGCAGGTTGTCATGATGTCGTTGCCGTCGCGTTCTAGTTGTTCTACTGAGGTGTTTGGCAAGAAGGCCACGAGGGTGCTCATTTGCGTAGGTGCTTCGTGGAGTAGATCGCGAAATTCTTCCATTTCTTTCAGTATTTTCTTGTGGTGTGCCAATTGGGCGGGAAGTGCTTCGTTGTAGATGGTGGCGTTTTTGTGGCGGGTGCTGTTCCACAAGTTGAGGTAGGTGGTGAGCGTTGCGATCATTTGTGATGTGTAAGCATTGACTTTGTTGCAGATTTTGTTCATCTGGTTGTTTTGTGTGTCGACAGCGTCGTTCAGCTCTGTCAAGGGATGCTGTAGGTCCGCGAAAGCCGCTCTGGTTTCGTGGAAACGGTACAGAAGACTGTTTGTTGTCTCCTGTTCGCTGGGTGCGACTTTGAACAGTTTGGTGAACTTGTCCTGTATTTGGTACAGTTGTTGTTGGCATTTGAGCAGGTCCGAGTGCACTGCGTGCTTGTTCAACAGGATACAGCCGATCGACTGCAAGTCGTGTTCGTGTTCGGTTTGCATTTGGAGTAGGTTTTGTTTCTGATCGATGTCGAGTCTTTTGAGTCTTGCGTTGTGTCTGTCCTGGAGTACTTTTAGTTTGATTTTGAGTTCACGGATGATGACGTCTTTTCTGTCGTCGTCGTGGTCGTTGTGAACGTCAGAATTCTCAATAATAACATCGCTGTTGTCGTCGGTGATGCTCCATTCTTGTTCATTATCGTTGCAGCTGCAGTGATCGTCGTCGTCTGTCAATGTTGGTGGTTGCGGTGGTGTCGTTTGGTCGGTGGTGCTTGCGGTCGAGCCTTCTCGAAACGCTTGATCCAGGTTTTTTTTGCTGTTTGGTGGGGTAGAAAATTCTTTTTTCGTTTCTTGTTCTTGTTCTTCTTCGTCGTCGTCGTCTTTTTCTTGCAAGAGTGGTTGTTTTTCGGCGGTGCTGAGTAGTGAGAGGTAGCTCATTTTGTTGTTGTTGTTCTTGAGCAGCAGACAGTGGTGGTGTGTTGTGGCAAGCGTGTGTGCGTCTTATTTATAGGAGTTTGCGATTGAATGGAGATTTTTGTTGCTCTATTGAATTTTTTGTTGTATCATTGAATTTTTTGTTGTACCATTGAATTTTTTGTTGTATCATTGAATTTTTTGTTGTACCATTGAATTTTTTGTTGTACCATTGAATTTTTTGTTGTATTATTTAATTTTTTATTGTATCATTGAATTTGTGTTGTAAATACGTGCGGATGGTATGTTGTTTGAGTAGTTCGGTTTGGTTGGCGAGATGTTTGGCCGTGGTGCTCGAAAACGACCCTCTGCTGTTGGTGGTGGTGGTGGGCAAGGAGTGGCACGAGGACAGGTGGTAAAGATTGAGAAATACGAAAAGGCATCTTCTTCCATTTTTTTCAGTATTTTCTTGTCGTGTGCCAATTGGGCGGGAAGTGCTTCGTTGTAGATGGTGGCGTTTTTGTGGTGGGTGCTGTTCCACAAGTTGAGGTAGGTGGTGAGCGTTGCGATCATTTGTGATGTGTAAGCATTGACTTTGTTGCAGATTTTGTTCATCTGGTTGTTTTGTGTGTCGAGAGCGTCGTTCAGCTCTGTCAAGGGATGCTGTAGGTCCGCGAAAGCCGCTCTGGTTTCGTGGAAACGGTACAGAAGACTGTTTGTTGTCTCCTGTTCGCTGGGCGCGACTTTGAACAGTTTGGTGAACTTGTCCTGTATTTGGTACAGTTGTTGTTGGCATTTGAGCAGGTCCGAGTGCACTGCGTGCTTGTTCAACAGGATACAGCCGATCGACTGCAAGTCGTGTTCGTGTTCGGTTTGCATTTGGAGAAGGTTTTGTTTCTGATCGATGTCGAGTCTTTTAAGTCTTGCGTTGTGTCTGTCCTGGAGTACTTTTAGTTTGATTTTGAGTTCACGGATGATGACGTCTTTTCTGTCGTCGTCGTGGTCGTCGTGAACGTCAGAATTCTCAATAATAACATCGCTGTTGTCGTCGGTGATGCTCCATTCTTGTTCATTATCGTTGCAGCTGCAGTGATCGTCGTCGTCTGTCGATGTTGGTGGTTGCGGTGGTGTCGTTTGGTCGGTGGTGCTTGCGGTCGAGCCTTCTTGAAATGCTTGATCCAGGTTTTTTTTGCTGTTTGGTGGGGTAGAAAATTCTTTTTTCGTTTCTTGTTCTTGTTCTTCTTCGTCGTCGTCGTCTTTTTCTTGCAAGAGTGGTTGTTTTTCGGCGGCGCTGAGTAGTGAGAGGTAGCTCATTTTGTTGTTGTTGTTCTTGAGCAGCAGGCAGTGGTGGTGTGTTGTGGCAAGCGTGTGTGCGTCTTATTTATAGGAGTTTGCGATTGAATGGAGATTTTTGTTGCTCTATTGAATTTTTTGTTGTATCATTGAATTTTTTGTTGTACCATTGAATTTTTTGTTGTACCATTGAATTTTTTGTTGTATTATTTAATTTTTTATTGTATCATTGAATTTGTGTTGTAAATACGTGCGGATGGTATGTTGTTTGAGTAGTTCGGTTTGGTTGGCGAGATGTTTGGCCGTGGTGCTCGAAAACGACCCTCTGCTGTTGGTGGTGGTGGTGGGCAAGGAGTGGCACGAGGACAGGTGGTAAAGATTGAGAAATACGAAAAGGTTGGAAAGGTGCCGGCTCCGATTTTCTTGTACTGTAAGGATTTGGCTTTCGCGAAGGGTGTTTCTGCAGTGGATATGACGAGGAGTGCAGAGGCCGATAAGGGATGAGAGGATGTTCAGACGCATACCTATTATAAAGCATTGTGTGCGCACTTGAAAGAGGATGTTCGGACTTATAGAGTGACATTTGCTGCTTTGAAAAAAGGAGGTTTTTGGTATCAGGTCGAGTTGAAGTATCCTGCGAAGAGAAAGCAAGACAAGCAAGAGCAAGAGCAAGAGCAAGAGCAAGAGCAGAAGGTGCTGGAGGTGAAGTGTCCTAAGCTTTCGATGTCGGTTTTGTCGTTAGAAGATCAGCAGGAGTTTTTCCGCTTGCAGAAAGAGAGAGAGGAGGAGGAGGAGAAGGCGGAGGAGAAGGAGGAGCAGGAGAAGGCGGAGGAGGAGGAGGAGCAGGAGCAGGCGATTGGTTCTGATCCTGTCGGTTTTCAGTGGCCGACGACGCCCATGTCGTACACACCTCGTGGAATGCAGTTGTTGCCGCCTGGCGAGTTTAAAATGAGAAGACGTAGAAATTGTTCTCGGGATCGTACCAGAAGTTGTATCCGGACACGCGAGGCTGGTGGATGCGACAGATCGTGAAGAGGAACAGGATCGAGTACTCGCCGCAAACGTTCGTGTCGTCTGATTGGATTTGCCACGGGAAGTAGACGGTCGCGTGCTGCGCGGCGTCGAGTGCTTGCGTGCGCTGGGCCAGTCAGTAGTTCTGCGGCGTGAACGTCTGCGTCGACAGGCACTCGTCGAGACTCTGCAGGCGGTGGTCGCGGCCCAGGTACGAGAACGAGAGCATGTGTTCGGCGAACGATTTGAACGCGTCGGACGGCTGTCGACCGTACGAGTCGAAGAAGAAGACGTTGTGATCGTGATCGAAGTAGAGTCCCTGCCAGTGTCGTCCGCCGTTCTTGTGTGTACCCGTGTTCATGATGTAGGCGAGCGAAAAATGGTGGATATTGCGTTGCAGCAGCGACGTGACGAGGAAGTCGCGAAAGCTGCCGAGATTGACGAGGATTTTTGCGATGTCGTCCTCGGCAATGACGCCGGCGTAGATGCGCGCGAGATGGTACGGATCCTTTCGGATGCACTCGGCGATCTGTTTGTTGTTCATGTTAGTAATCTTAATTTTAATAATAGTATTAATTGTAGTAGTCTTTTGCGATTTGTCCGTTGGGCGAGACGCTGAATTTTCGTTTGTCGTACTTGTGCACTTGAATGTCGTGGTAGAGAGGCAGTGCACCGTTGTTTGGCACTTTGAGGTAGAGCGACAGTCCGGCGCTGCGTTGGTCTTCGCTCAGTCTTTGGTTCTGCTGCAGGCATGTGAAGGTGAGCGTGTCAGCGTACTGCGAGTAGCCCGAGTTGATGATGAGGAAGTCATCGTGTGTGACGAGCGGATTGTTCAGGTCGGGATTGATCGTTTCGCGGAGGGCGTCGTAGGCTTCGCTTTGCATCTTGAGTTTGACCTTGCGTATGTTCGAAGAGTTGATGAGAAATATCCATTCGCCTGCGAAATCTGCCGACTGATACGATTCAGTGTAATCTCGCCGAGGCGAGCTCGACGATGTCGTAACTGGAACAAGGTTTTGTCGGGCAGTTTGTCCTGGGAGATGTTCAGTTTGAATTCGGAGACGCCGCCTTGGGGTGTGATGATGTCTATGCTGTGGTGGTTGAAGGGGAATTCGTCCGGGGATTCGTTGGTGAATTTCGATATGTACTCGGCGGCAGGTTCGGGCACGAGCGACACGGTTGTGTATTCGATTTTCATTTCTTCGATGGAGATGTAGCAGCCGCTGGCGTACGTGAGGAGATCGTTGGGCTGGGCGGCGGTCGTGCCGTTCAGGGAGCACATGAGGTAGTAGGGCACTTCGTGACGTTGGAAGATGAGTTCGAGTTTGTTGCTTGCGTTGAAGGGCACTTCGGATTTGTTCAGCGGCAGGTTGAGTCGGAACTGCAGTTCGCACGTGCGTCCGTGGTAGTAGAGAGAGCAGAGTCGAGCGCGAGCCGAGTTGCTCGCGTTCGTGGGAGGATCTCCTGCGGACGTGCCCCAGCAATTCGTTTCGTTCAAGAAGCCGGGCATCTCTTAGAAGAAGCCTTTTTTGGTGAGATCGCCGTTTTGGTAGACGTCCGTCGGGGTGCAGTTCACCGTTTCTTCGTAGTCAATTTCGCTGTAGAAGGCGATGGTTTCGTCGTTCTGGTTGTTGATGCGTGAGTTGATGTGCTTGAACAGACTCGGTCCGACGTTGTTGATGGGGCTGATGTTCTTTTGATAGGCGGCCGTGGGTACGCCATTTGTCCACGCGGCGCCGTTGTGCTCCATGCGAGTTTTTATTTTCACGATCATGTTGCGTGTGTCTATGAAGAGTCCGGGCTCTTGGCTGAAGGTGAACTGGATGAGTTTGTTGTTCTTGGGAGCTTGGTTCGTCGACGGGTACAGTTCTTCGATGCTGGCGTTTTGAATGAAGTGGTAGGCGTTGTTTCGACTCAAAAAGATCCACAGTTCGGAGCCGGGTTCGCCGGCATTGAGACGGCGGGCGCCGAGTTTGCGATAGCTCGGTAGTTGGGCGTTGGCGAAACAACTCTGGAACTGGTCGATGATGTCGACGCGTTTCTGCGGATTCAATATGGCCGGCATCATGCCGCTGCCGTGCAGCATGCCGAGCGTGGTGTCTCGATCAATGTCGACGTATGACACGTGTTTTTTTCTTTTCGACGGCGGCGGCGATGCCGGTGATTTCAGGTTGACATTTTGCAAGAGTCGGAGACTTTTCTGTTGCGATGCGATTCTTTTTCGTTTCTTTTTGGCCAGGGTTGTTGTTGTTGTTGGCGGCATGCTGCTGCTGTTAGTAGAGACCGGTGTTCAGGGTGACACCGGCGGGAATGCGGATTCCCAATTTTCGCGTGAAGAAGCCTCTGCGATTGCGTTTGTGACGACGACGGCGTCGACGACGTTGGGTAGTATGCAGAGAAGTATGTAGGATTTTATGCGTTTCGTGACCACCCACGCGAGTGGCAGGCTGCGATAGAGTCGTGGATCGTCGTAGAGTTTTTGACTGTCGTCAAAGTGGGCGGTTTGCGTGACAGACTCGTTGTGATACATGACCGGTCCGAAGCGAGTCGTTATGGCAATGTCCACGTAGTCGTCGTCGTTGTCGTCGTTGGTGGTCGGGGCGGCGGTGAGCAGATCAATGTTGCGTTCGAGGTGGGGCAGAGAGAAGAGGTTTTTTTTTCTTGTTTTTTTCGACGATCGATTGGGATTGTACGGTGCGAAGTCGATCCAGCTTTTCTTGAGTATTCTGAGGATTATCGAGCTTTGGCTCCAGTTGAGTTTTGCGCCGTCGGCACCGCCCGGTTGCAGCATGTAGTGAGCGTGGTGACCGCTACGTTTGAAAAGATCGTTTACGAGAGCGCATTCTCGAGATTCGTTGAACCAGGTGTCGGTGCCGAAGTTCGTGAGCATCAGATCGTCTGCGGTTGCTGTTGCGGTTGGCGGGCGGTAGGGGAAAAAGTCTGCCGATTCGCGCCACTCCCACGAGTCGATGTTGACGAGGTCGGCGAGGCTGCGGGACATGCGTATGATTTGTTTGTAGCCGCCTTCGCTTAAACCGAACGGCGTGTTGCGAGTGAATCGATCGGTGCTGCTGTCTGCGGCATTGCTGCGGCGTACAACAATGTTGAAACAGTCGTGCACGATGCTGGCGTTGGTGTTCTTTTTTATGCCGAACATCGAAAAGGTTTTGATGGGTGGTTTGCCGTCGGCGAACATGCTGTAGTATTCTTTGTACGGTCGCGGGTAGTCGGTGTAGCACAGTGTGAGGTACGATTCCAGTTCGGTCGGATAGGCGATCTGGTGTTGGTGCACGAGTCGGTGGGCGACGGACGGATGCGGTTGCAGGCGGGGTGCGGCGTCGAGGACGCGTGGGTAGTTCTGGTGGTGGAGCCATTTTTTCGTGGTCAAATCCTTGTAGACGTTCTGGAAGGCGCTGCCCTTCGTCGAGGTGAGTTTTTCCGCAAGTAGAAGCGCTTGAACCAGAGTTTCAACGGCACGTCGAGGGTGGCGGTGTGCGTCAGCGAGGCGTTCGTGAGTGTGGTGTTCCACGTGAAACGCGGATCGAATTGCACGTCGCCATACGGTTGTTTGGCGAAACTGTCCGTTTGTGAAAGGATGTTGTGGTTGGGATCGCCCGACGACACGGCGGTGAAGTAGGTTTTGTCGACGTTCTGCCCGAGACCGGTTTCTTCTGCCATGTCGCGAGAGCAGCAGCTGTTTCAAGAGTGTGGTGGCGGAGATTTCGTGACGTTTCTTCTCTTCGCGACTGCGCTGTGTGAGCACGTGTTCGGGCAACCAAAGGCTGTCCCAGTACTCGGCTATGCGTATTTGCACCCAGCGGGTGCGACGGCCGGTGTCCTGATCCACGACGGTGCGTTGGCGAATGCGCGATTCGGTGATTTTGAACGTGGCCGGAAAGTCAACATGCGCAAGTTCGGGGTACTGGAATGTGCCGACGACCGGTTCCTGACGCAGGTCTTGAATTTTATAGACGGTCGGCAAGTCTCACATCTGTCACCTGAAACAGTTCGTCAGTGAAGCCCTGTTGAAAGCCGCGGCGGAAGGTCTTGTTTTCCTTGCGAATGTGTACCCAGTCGCCGACGTGCAGCAGCGGACGATGCTGTTGTTTATCCCAGAGACGGTTGCCGACGGTGGCTTCTTTTTGTCGTCGAACGATGCTTTTTTCGATGTTGATTCGCGCCGTGTTCACGGTGACGGGATCGACGGCGTTGGGCGCGAGTCGTGTCGTCGCGTGCACGGTGTTGTTCAGACCGGCCACGATGTTTTGCAGGTGTTCCAGGTACTTGCCGCCGTGCAGCGCGGCCAGCTTGACGAGTTTGCGTTTCAGCGTTTGATTCGCGCGTTCGACGACGGCGCCTTTGACGGACGCGTCGTTGGTGGTCGCGTGCTCGATGTTGATCGATTTCAGGTAGTGCGACAGGCTGCTGTTCACAAATTCTTTGCCGTTGTCCGAGTAGACGATGCGCGGTCGGGACATGGTCTGACGTTCGAAGATGTCGCGGAACGGGTCGAGCACGTCGCCTTGGCTCTTGTTCTTGCACGGCGCGACGAAGAGCTTTTTCGTGAACTGGTCGACGACGACGAGCAGAAAGTGAACGCCCTTGCTGCGACGCGCGTACTCGGACATGTCGAGCAGGTCGACTTCCCACATTCGATTCGGACCGAATAGTCGGTAGGGACGACGCAAGAAACGTTTGCGCACCGGTTTGTATTTCGTGTAGAGGGTCTGTTGACGTTTCCATTCTTGCAGCTGTTTCCAGGTGAGTCGCTGAAAGGCGGGTAGTTTTTGACGTGTGTGAAAAAGTTGGGCAGTCCTCCTAGGGCACCCGGAAAACTGCTGTCTGTGTAGTAGCGATTGAGTTCGTTGAACAACGCCGATGACGACATGTAGCGCACTGTTTTTTTATGAAAAGAGGGAAACGAAAAAAAATACTGTTTATTATTTATGCGATCGATTTTTTTTTTTTGAGGATTGAATTTTGATGTATGGTTTCAGTTGCTTAATGATGTAGCGTACGATGTGGAGTTTTTGGTAGTTGTCTTTCAGACTCTTGTACTCTTGTCCGGAGATTTTTACGCTCGGTGCATCTTTGGTGATTTCGATGGCTTTTTTGCTGCTGTTGTTGTCGTGGAGACGCGATTGCAGATCTTGGAGTTTTTGATCGAAACGAGTTTGTTTTTTGTTTCGTTTGAAATGACTGTAGAGCTCTCGAAGAAGTTCTTGTTCGTTAGCAGCTTTGACGTTCTGTCGTTTTTTTTTGACTGGTTTGTTTTGCTGTTGACGTTTTTTGACTGTTTTGTTAATATTTTCGTCGTCGTCGTGGTCGTCGTTGCTGCTGTTACTGCTGCTGCTGCTACTGCTGCTGTTTGTGTTTTTTTTTGCGTTGTTTTTGAGATGGTGTTTGACGGCGACGTTTTCGTTTCTTTTCAGCTGGTGGCGCATTGTCGACATTATCATCGTCGTTGTCGTCGTCGTCGTCGTCGTGATAGGGATCATCATCATCATTTGCGTTGTTTTCACCACCGAAATCGATACTATTGTTGGCATAGTCCATTCTGCTGCTGTCGATCGGCGCTCCACCGTTTAGTGTATACATTTTTGCATTCGGTCGGCGGAACGTCATTTTTTATGTGATTGTTTTTTCCATTTCATTTTTCGCGGATCGTGCAAGACGACTCGAGCAGTTCCTTTTGTTGCTGCTGTTTGTGGGTTTTCGGAGTTTCATTGATTTGTGTTTCCTGCCGTCGTTTGCGTGTTTGCATCTGGGGCGAAGGAGTCGGTGGGGTGGTCGGTTTCAAAATTTTCGGAGTGGAAGCGGTTGCTGCCGGTGTGGGCGGCAGCCAAGATGGCGATGTCCACGGCCAAGGTCTACTACTACTACTACTACTACTACTACTGGTTGATGGTGTAGGAGGCAGTTGTTGTTGTTGTCGTCGTCTAAAACCGCCGCTGCTGGTCGGTGTTGGCGGTGGTGCTGGTGTTGTTGCTCGTGCTGGTGTACGAGACTTGCTGCTGCTGCTGCTTCGCGGTATTGTCGCGCCGATCTGCAGGGCCAGCAGCAGTTCGTGCGTTCCCTCGGGCGGCTGTCTGATGTTGCCGTGATCGTGAGTGAAAAAGTGCAATAGGCACGAGCTCGCGTGCGGATTGTGCGACACGGTTTTGCGCAGCACCTGCAGCGTGCCGCGACTACTGTCGTGTCGAAGGATGTGCGGCTGTTGACCGAGAAACGACTGCAGCATTTGCGCGTGGAACGGACTGTCGTGCAAACTTTGTGGCAACGGCTGCAAGAGATTGAGCGGATTGTTGACCAGATTGTCGTATTTGCTGTTTTTGGCGCGTCGCAGCACGTTCAGCTGTGTCGTCCCGTCGCTCTTCAGGTGTTCGTACATGTTGATGCCGTGGTGCTTGGAGAGGAGCTGTTTGTTGCGCGACAACTGTTGCAGTCGCTTGCGAGTCTGTTCGAGCAGCGGCAACGACAGACTTCGTTGTATGTGCGCATCGACGTTGCTGTTCATGACGTGTGCGCGGAGGTACTTGTTCGCGTCGATCATGTGTCGGTTGTACTCGTTCGGGTTGTTGGCGTTCTTGCGAGCTGCCGTCACCTTTTTGTGGATGTAGTGTTGTTGCAACGAGGGCAGGTGTTTCTGGAACGTCTGGATGGCTGTACGTGCCGGCGTGGTGCGGTGTCAAATTGCTCTGGCTGCTCCTGCTGCCTGCTGTCGACGGTGTTGTTGCCGGTGTCGCTTGTGGAGTGAGAGGCGGAGTCATTGCCGCATGAGTGGCAAACGTGGATTTGCCTAAGTAGGCACCGGTCTGTCGTGCGTTTGGTTGTTTTGTTTTTTTGCTCTTGGCATTTTCGTCGTCGTCGTCCTTTTTTTTCTTCTTCGACGACGGAGGCGAAGCTGCGGTGGCCATGATGCGAAAAGAAAAAAATGCGACAAAAAAAAAGCAGTTGCTCTGATTGTTCTGATAATAATAGCCGATTCACTTACATACGTGTGTGTCTAAATATATATAGTTAAAAAAGGAATTGTTTTTATCAACGCTGAAATCCGTTGGGATAAGGCACGTACTTGAATCCGTTTTTCAGACGAATTATCGGTGCCGGCATGGGTAGTCATGTGAAGTTTTGCAGTTGACTTTGCAGTTGAGCCGGATGGAAGGTCCAATTGTATCCCGGTCCTGTGGGATAGGCGTTCTGTCGATTCTCGCCGTAGAAACCGACGTGTTTGTAGTGACGTTTTTTCTTTTTTTTGAACAAGCGTCTGCGCACTCCTCGTCGTGGGCTAAATGGCGTTGACATGTTGTTGTTGTTTAGTATTATTGAGCTTTGCTTAGTAGTAGTAGTATATTATTATTATACAAGACGTTCACTGTCGGAAACGTCGATCTGTTAGGCGAGAATGTTTTGCAGATGGTACGTCGAGTCGTAGTAGATCGGCTTTCGGAGACGCCCCACGGCAAACGGATTGATTTTGGCCATCTGTTTTGCGTTGCCGTAGTTTTGATAGACGTTGCTTTTCGTCGTCACGCCGGGTAGGTTGGCGTGGAAACCAACAGCCGGCGACCAGTTCTTGTGATGTTGGTGTTTTTGGTGCTGTTGCAAAGTCGTCGCGTAAATACTCGCTTTCATGTACGGCGGCAGTGCGGCAGTGTCGCGAATTCGATTAGTTTCGAGTATTTTTTGAAAATCGGAATGTCATCGTTTGTTCTTGCCATGCCGACGACGACGACGATGAGCGGTGTTCGTTTTGAATGTTACAAGACGCCTGTGTCCGTTGAGAACTTCGTTGAGATTGTGTGGTTTTGGCGTGTACGGATCGGCTTTTACGCGTGCCGAAGACGATCCGAAACTCATCAGAGTTTTTATGCGATTGTATTTCAATACCTCGTGATGATTCGCGTGAGAACCAAAAGACGACATCGTGACGTGGGATGTGTGATGGTGGAAAACGAAAAAATTTAAATGCAACTAGAGGAAAATTAAAAACAACGAACTGTTAAGTAGTATTCTCTAATGTCATTGAAATTGAAATTGGAAACTGTGCGATACGCTTTGTTGAATTTCCGTTTTTGTTTGCTCGTCGTTGCTTTTGCTTGTAATTGTTGTTATCGTCATTGTCGTTTGTCGAACAAGAGAGTGTGACATGAATAGCATCAGCGGCAGCAAGAGCAGTACCAAAAGCAGTAGTAGTAACAGCATGTCGTTACAGAGCATCCGTGTGTGTGCATGCGGCGCGTGCAGGAGACAACAAACAAACAGACTACGACGTAAGATTTTGAACAATAGTAATAATACAGCATTTGAAAAAAAAGGTACAATAGTAAAAACAAAAAAAATGTCAATTGTCAGCTGTTGAATCAAAATTTAAATGGCGCTTCTTTGTTATTGGTTTTGATATGGGATCTAAAGCTGTTAAAGGGGAGGATCTTTTTCTGCTGTTTTCTTGTTGCTGCTGCTGCTGCTCTTCTTCGTGCAGCGCTAAGGAACTGATTGTAAATCCGGATTGTTGTTGTTGTTCTTTAAAATATTGCTTTCGACTCTTCAAATCGAATTTGCTTTGAAATAGGTGTTTGATGCATTCCTGGCAATAGGCATCGTGCACTGAACCGTCTGCTGAGGAAAATATCGATTTGCAGAATTTGCAAATCACCTTTACTGGCACCAATTCTGTGTATTTTGTCAGCGTTTTCCAATGTATGAAGGAATTCAATTTAATAGGACTGGTAGTTGCAAGAAATGTACCCACCAGTTGGATATTGTGAAAAAAATCCGCCTTGGTCGGATGTGGGACGATTTCAATCCATGAGCTGTCCTTGAATAGGGTTGCAAACGGGGGCAGCATGTCGCCACAGCAGGAATAAAAACCAATGAAAATGTCAGCAATTTGCTGAGCAGTTTTAAAGTACCTGTGTACATTGTTGTGATTCTTCATGGCTTTTGTTCGCAACCGAATTTTCGTCATTGTTAAACTGAACTCTTCGTCTACGTTGCGATACTTGGGTAACGTTGGTAGTGTTGTTGATGATGATAAGGCTGTTTCGTTATCATCATCATCATCATTATCATTGGTGGCGGTTTTGTCTTTGTTGCCATCATCATCATCATCATTATCATCATCATCAACATCATCGTGATTGTCATTGTCGTTGTTGTTGATTCGGAGTATTTTCGGTAGTTCGTCAATGTACTCTTTGCAGTCGTTGTGAGTGGCTGGCTGCAGGAGCCATTTGTTAGAGTCTGCGCGATGCGGTTTTATGCAGAAGAGTTTGCTCAAAGCAGAGTCTTGAATGCTGTTGGCAGTTGTTGTTGTGCAAAGACTGGATAACGACAATCCGCGGGTCTTCAATGGGAACGTGAGAGTGTTGTCATTTGTTACTTCAAAGTTGTGCCAGACGTTCGTGTTGTCGCGCTGCAAACTTAACGCTAGGCGAATTTGTGGGCAATTCTTCACTTGGCTCAAAAAATTCGTCCACGTAAGCCAGCGGTAGACGTTTACACAAAAAGCGTTGTGCGGCACCATAGTTAAGAATCTACAATTTAAAATAAAACAAAAAAATAGTTACATAGATACATAATAATTAAGGGAATGAATTACGTAATTGTACAATGTTGTACTATTTACCATTTGGTTTGATGAGAAGCATTCGTTATAACAATAGACGATAGCGTCGTTGTTTCTCATAGTAGTAGCCATCACGTTCTTTTCACGCACTATATTATAGTAGGTAGCAGTGTACGCGGTCGGGAATCAAAAACTGAATGAGGCTTGTTTTTTGATTCACGCTCGAATTTATAGGAATGAGAGCACAACAGCAACAAAAAATTCAATGCTACAACAAAAAATTCAATGCTACAACAAAAAAATTCAATGATACAACAAAAAAATTCAATGATACAACAAAAAATTCAATGGTACAACAAAAATTCAATGATACAACAAAAAATTCAATGGAGCAACAAAAAATACAATACAGCAACAAAAAATTCAATAGAGCATTATATGTACAAGTTAAAGTATTATAATATGGAATCGATACCGACCCGATTGACGACTCGGTAAATGTTTCGTATAGTGTCCGAAAACGATCGTTCTGTTTTTCGGGTAGCACAAAAGCGTTCTAATATTCCAAATAGATTGTGGCAATTTTTTAATCGGGTAGGTTCTCGTTGCAATTGCGTTACCATTAAAGGCAAGTCATTGACATGCTGTTCACAACGACGTTGTCGCCGACGACGATGACAATGTGATGACGATGACGACGACGACGATGAAAAAGACGGAGACGGTGATGAAGCAGCAGCAGCAGCAGCAGTAGCTGCTGCTACTGATGGTGGGTTGGGACTAATGGGTCGAAAAAAATGGGCGCCAGGTGCAGCAGCAGCTTGCGCCGGTGATGGTGATGCTCGAGGTGTCGACGTTTGTAAAGGAGGTGATGGGGTGGTTATTGGTTTTGGGCGTGTCAACTGTTGTTCTTGCGGATTGCCGTCGCTGTCCACCAAGGGTGAGATGTTTCGAAGTAATTCTCTAGTGGCAGCAGAACTACTATCGTCGATGCGTTGCACTACAACGTTAACCGGACGAGTCGGCGACTGCTGTCGTTGTTGCTCTAAATTCGATGCCGATTCTGCAGCTGCGCTTGCCACTCGCAGCGCAGTGAGTAGGTCGTCCATATTGCGCTGTTGTTGTTCTTCAACAGCAACAGCAGGCGACGCCTTTGGGACTGTTAGATTGAGCAGTGATGGTGGTGAGGTGTTGTCTATTGGCGGCGGTATAACTAAAGCACCGGCAGGAGCAGGCGATGCTTCTTCGTCTCTTGCCGCCGGTGATGGTGTACGAAGTATGAAATTGTCGCTGTTTGACAATCCTCCCAAACTGTGTATACCACTGCTACTGCTACTGTTGCTGTTGTTGTTAACATTGAGGTGGTCGAGAAGTCCACGCGCTGCTGCTACTGCTGCTTCGTTGTCGTGTTCCAAATCGGGCAACGGGCTCGGTTGTCGTAGATTGTCATTGTCGTCGTCATCGTCGGAAATGGGTGGAAAAGAGTAGGCATCAGGTGCAATGGCAGCTGCCGCACGGCGTTGGGGGCGTGGCGAGTGTCGCGGCGATATGCTAATGTCGACGTCCGACGGTGGATGGTAGCCAGGCGATCCAACCAATGCCAGTCGTTGGTTGTGGTCTCGAGTTGCCAGCCGTCGAGCATTGCTGGCAAGAACAGCAGCAGGTGCAGGCACCCGCTTCCGTCCGAGAACGCGAACAATGTGCGACGGCACGCGATCCTTGAAATGTTCTCGAAAATAATTGATCAGTACTTGACGACGTCGTTCTCGAGACTGTCGAGACAATGCGTGGATGAGCTCGGCCGACACGTACGGAGCCACGTAACGGTGGACATTTTCCATGTTCAAATCGACGCCGTTTGCACCGAGCTCGGTAATCAGTCGTCGATCACGATTGCTGTGTTCCAGAGCGCGAACAGCGTCTGACGTGGGTGCTGCAAATTGTCGTGTTAGTCGTCCCTTGCCCTTCAGGAGCGAGGATAGCAATGCTTTTTTTCTTTTCCATTTTTTTTCTCGTCGGAGAAAGTTTGCAAAAAGACGACTCTTTTTGGTCGGCAGCTGAATCATCGCCGTCGTCGTCGTCGTTGGCGTCTTACCAAATGTGCTCTGCGCAAGAAACGTCTGCCGCCGCCCCCGCCGCCGCCTAGACTTCGCGGACGTCGACGCCCCGGCGCTCGAAACGGTCGTCCCTTGCCACCCAAGACTTTTCCAACTCCAAAACTAGCAAGTCCGCCCAGAGCACCTTTTCCTATTGCTTTTGCAAGAAATGGTAAAGCGGTTTTTGCCAATGCAAGAGCGGCGAGAGGAAAAGGCATTTTTTTGCACGTCTACCAATAGACGGTGTCATAATTGTTGTGAAAAGACAACACTCTCATTGTACGTATATATATTTAAAAAAATATAAAAATAAAAAATACACTGTTTCGGATATTTTTGTTGTTGTCACGTTTTGATTAACGTGCCGACACCGTTGGCAGGAAACTGATAGTGCACGTCGTCCAGGTTTCACAAGATCAAGTTGCTGACTATGCGCGTCTCCGGTCTTTCGTTCGGTCGACAGTTCAACTGAACGAACGGATACGAGTCGGGCGGAGCGCGTTCCAAAGTGTCGAGAATTTTGCCCGTCACTTCGCCGGCCTGTTTCGTCTTCATATACATTCGACCGAGCATGCGACGCACACTGTCACGACAGCTCGGATTGTCGAAAATGATCTTGTAGTCGGTGTTTTTCGATATCATTGCGGCGTGCTTTTGCTGGGGAAAGATGTCTTGCCACACGAAAAACATGCACAGGTTTTTGTGGTGACTTTCTCGAGTGAAAAGCTGCGACATCTTATCGCTTTTCGTCATCTCGTTCATGAGATCGTCGAATACGACGATTGCGTCGCTCATTTCTTCTATCCGAGTTTGCGCCTCTTGCGACTCGAGTCCTTTGACGGGATGCCATGCTATGTTCTTCTTGTCGTCGCCGTCTTGAAGTTTGTCGCGAAACCCATCCCAGATCTGTTTGGCTCGATTCACTTGCTCTTGGCTGGGAGTACCGTAGAACCAGTAGAGTTTCTTCGTGTAAGCACCAGCCGTGTCGTCCGTGACGAAACGCCACTGTTGCAGAATGTCGAGCACCAATTTGGTTTTGCCCGATTTCGTCTTTCCTGCCAGCATGACGGTGAACGGCGTTTTGAATAGAAAATCGTACTGCTCTTGCGGTCCGCCGTAGTAGATGGAGTCGCGCACAAAGTTGATGAGCTGTCGTGTTGTCGTGTCCGCCGGCATCTGTTTGATTTGCTGTTGCAGAATTTAGTCGGCGATCGAAGCGTAGTATTGTTCAATGTCGTCCGCATACCGGTGCAGGTACTGTTCGTCCTGGTCTGTGAGAGGATCGTCATCAGCGATCATGTTTTTTCGTTGTTCGCAAACATGCCAACATTAGGAGTCAATTTCGCTGTCGACGATTTCTTTGTTGTGGTTGTTGTTGTTTTATTCGTTTTTACTGGTGTTTTTTTTTTTTTTGACAACCGGTAAAGGCGATGGCGGTAAGGACGACAGTAAAGATGAAGATGTTGAAATGCTATAACCACTATCGTCGTCGTCATCGTCGTTGTCACTGATAGTTGTCATTTCTGAATGACAATCGTCGCCGTCGTCGTCGTTGTGGTGTTCTTGTTGTAAATTCTTATTTACTGTTTTGTTTATGTCTGACCACAATTGCAATTTCGCTTTGGTTCTCTTCGAGATTCGACGTTGTTGTTGTGATTGTGATTGTCCTGTGTCAGTTTTATTTTGTTCTTCGACATCTTTGTTTTGATTGCAGTTAGTTATTACATTGAGCAGTTCTTTGCTGAGATTGTGTCGAAAGACTTCTAGTTTTTTCTTATAGAGCAATTCGGGATCGACTTGATTGTACACGAATCCGTCGTCGTCGACACTACCGCCGCCGCCGCCGCCGCCGCCGCCACCGCCTGACTCGACATCGGGAAGCAAACCGTGTTCGCGCAACATCTTACTCGATAGACGAGACTGTCCTTTACCAAAAAGCGGATGCGTTTTTTTGTAGATCAATGCTTGTCGAGGGACGCAATCGTGCGCCGTGTGAATGTTTTCGGAGTAGTCAGGAATGTGTTTTTTTCCTTTCACACAAACAGATCACGTGTAATGTGATCGTCAACGTATTGCAATACGTCGTTTTCATTTTTCGGAATATTTTCCCAATCACTTTTACATAGCCAAGCTACATAATCTCAAAAATTAAAAACAAATATATGTATGTATGTACAAGTAGTATAATTAAATATTACTAAACAATAAACTATTTGATTTTGTTATTATTTTTTTCTTTGGTTTTTTTTTTTTTTTCGTAGTTTGACGAATTCATTTTTTTCACAAAATTTCCTTGACCGCTACTTGTCGTAAGTTGTCGTTGTTGTAATGACGATGTCAATGACGACACTAATGCTGGCGGTGGTGGTGTTGTGAGAACGAGCGGTGTAAAATTTTCCGTCGATGACGACAGGAGATTTTGCACCATATCTTCAAATTGTTTTTCAGTGTACACAGCAACAGCATTGTCGTTGTTTATCGTTGTTGTTGTTGTCGGTATTACAGTGTTGTTGTTGTTGTTCGAAAATAACGACTCGTTTTCGAGAATGATTTTCTGTGCATCTTTCTTCTTTCGTCCTCGTTTCGATTTCCGCACCGGTCGTTGCAAGGATGCATTGGCCCATTCGTATTCTCGTTTCCGTCGCAAATAGTCCAGGGGCATTTCGATGTACGTACTGTAGAGATTCTTAAAAGGTGACACGTAATTGTTTGCCACGTGGTGTCCAATTTCCATTTTCATTCGTCTTTTCATTCGACCAAGACCGGTGCCTTTCAATATCTCCTCTATCTTGAAAGCGTGCAAATCCGTCAACAATTCTATGGTTATTTTTTCACACAAATTACTGTCAATAAATTCAACTAGACACGTTGTTTCACACAAGGATGTTTTTGCTTTTTGTATTGTTGTTGTTGTCGTCTGGTCGTCGTGAGAATTTTTGTCGAATTTCCGTATGAACACGTATCGTTTCCACAGATTGGATAGATTAAAGAGTAGAAATTCGTCGGGAATGATCATTTTTATGCCCATGCCAGAAGTAGCAGTAATAGTACTAGTTACCCCCGACGAGTGCACGTAATATTTTTCAAACAAAACACTAAGTTTTATTTCGAGCACGATCGTCGTCAAGTCCATTGTACACTCCGACAAAATCAACTGAGTCGTGGCAATACTTTCGTGTTCAAGTCGTAACAACGGAAACTGATTCAGCAATGTTATTTGCATTTCTTCCTCTTCTTCGCTTTGCTGCTGCTGCTTCTGCTGTCCTTCTTCGTGCAAATCAACAGGTACTTGCATGAAAAAATCGTAAAGGAAACAAAACGTTTCCTGCTGATACACAGTCGGAAATATGAACTTTAGCAATTTCGTGTCTTGCTCGTAAGCATCTGTTCGTCTGTTGGAGGACTTACGTCCACTTTTTCTGTTTGCAGTAAACATGTCACTATTATCATCATTGTTGTTGTTGTTGTGTTGCCTTGCAAAAGACTAATAGCATCATCATCATCAAAATAATCACATGATACTTACTTTCAAGTGTTCGTGGCGCCATCTTTATTAATGTTGTTGTTGTTGTTGTTGTTGTTGTTGTTACAGAAGAATGAGACAAACAAAAAACACACAAGAATATTTGCAAAATCACAAAACAAAAAAAAATGATCAAATACATATATGGAAAATGTTCAAATTTTAATTGTTGAACTGTTAATTATTAAATATTTAATGGCACGGTACTCATGCCGTCTTCTAGTACGCGTCGCTTGCAGTACAACGAGTTCAACATGTTTTTCTCTTGCGCGTACGTCTGCATGAGGTTCTGTTTTCGCTTTATTCCCCTGTTCGTTGCCGCGTGCGTCTTACAGTCTGCGTTCGGATCCGTTTTCAAACCCTCTCTGTATATGTCGTAGATGATTTCGGAAACGTCCTTATCGTCGTCGTCGTCTTCGTCGTCGTCATGCGATGCGATGCGATGTCCGGAGAACTCCAGCTTGTAGCGATTGGGCTGGCGTTTGCCGAACTCGCACTGGTCTGTGATGAAGTAGACGTCTTTTTTCCGCTCGTACTCGTCGCGTTTCTCCTCGGCCACGTTGTCTTCGAAACGATCCTCTTTCAACGCCAAGTAGATGCTGTCCGTGTCCCTCTCGAGCAACTCGAAGTGATCGGGCTTGAGCACGCTCTTCAAGAAGTCGTAGACGAACGTGAGCACGGACAGCTTGGCGCGATCGAAGATCATCTTGCCGATGTAGCGCGGCTGATCGTAGACGACGCGTCGTTTCTTCGTCTCCACCTCGAGCACCTGTCGAGAGACCTGTTCGTAGCGCACGTACGTGTTCATCGAGGCGATCTCGCGTCTACGATCGAAGTACTCGTCCGTGATCGTTATCTCGTGTCCGACGCACAAGTCAATGATGCACTTGCGTTTCTTGATCGCTATGCCGTTCGCGTCGGTGACGGCTTGCGTGAATTCGCCCACGTCGGCGTAGTCGACGTAGGTGTGCTTGATGATTGGCGCGAACTCCTTGAAGTATTCGCGTCGCTCTTGCGGCACGTGCACGTCGCACGTCACCATTCCGTGCACTTTGCCGTGCAACAGCGCTTCGATCAGAGTGTCCTGGGTGGTGTAGCCTGCCCAATTGTCGTTGCGTTCCAAGGGATCGTCCTCGTGTTGTCGTCGTCGTTCTTCAACGAACGCGTGCACCGAGCCGCCGTCGCGACGTCTGCACTCTTCTCGCCACATGCATTCTTTCATGACGAACACCCGATAGCCGCGTCGCCGCAACACCGTTCGTCTGAACTCGTCCAGCGCTCGCACCTGCTCGCCCGTCATCGTGCGTCGATTTCGAGTGTACGTCTTGTCGGCAAACTTCTCGCGACACTTGCTTGCCGCGCGTATACACGCGTGCCAGTAGCAGCCGTCGAACTCGATGATTCACCGTTGTTCTCGCCCTCCCGGGCAGTGTTCGTAATCCGTAAACATGCCGTCGACGGAAAAGAATCTCGGCGCTCGCAGCAGTTCGCTGCCGTCGTCGCCAAACAATTCGGTGTACTTGCCTTGCAGCCAATCGATCTCGGAACAACACAGTCGCAGGTACTTTTGTCGATACAGGACGATGCGACGAGGCGTCAGAGCGTGCTGTTCCACGTAGTCGAGAAACAATTGCGCCTCTCGACTGTCGCGTCATTCTCCGATTCTGATTGGACCGATGCTGCCCAGCGCGACATCGCGTCGTCTGCGCTCCTCTGTCAAGCGCATCACGTCGGCAGCATTATCGTGTGCACCATCACACCGCCCGCCAACCGTCGGTAGTGGCGCGGTTTGCCCACGTACTGACCGCCACACATGGACCACAGGTGGAGAGCGTTCGCGTTGTAGCCTCTGACGTGCGGATGCGTGTTCGAACGCTTGAAAATGATGCTCTGTCCACCCACTTCCCCTCTGTGCACAGTCCGATACTGTTCGGCATTGTCCAGATAGTAGAACGTGTTGGGCGGAATCTTGTGACTGAGAATGGCCTTGGCCAGACCGGGCAACGAAATACCGTCGAAGAACATGTTGACGCCCGCCTCAAGCAATTGCAAAGCGTAGCTTTCCACGGCGCGCAAAAACGGCACCACGTCTTTCACGTTGTAGTCGCGCAGAAAATCGCCCAGCGTTCGAAATCCCTTCTCCTGCCACATGCGACACAGACGTCGGTACTTTTCACACCCCGACATCGGTCGCTGTTCGTCGTCGTCGTCGTCGGAGAGACGGCGATGTTTTTTCAACAACCACGCCTGCAACTCGTCCTCCAACCGGTTCGAGTGCGTGAGCGTGGAGTGAAAACTCTCGTACAGCGGCATGCACGTTTCGTCCAGCCTCTCGTCACACACTCGCTCACGTCACACGTGGTGCTTTGCAGACGGCACGTGAAACCTCGTTCTTCGAACCACTGTTCCACGTGTGCAAGAATCGGTGCGTACTCGGCTCGAACTTGTTTTCGTCTGCAATCGGCCATTTTCATCAGATCGCCGACAAAGCGGGCCACCAATTGACGCGGACTGCGTGCCACTCGAAACAAACTGAAATACTTGCCGCCGTTGCCACTTCTTTCACAGTACATCAATTTGTCGTCGTCGTCGTCGTCGTCGTCGTCTTTCCATTGTCGTTGTTGTTGTTGTGCATCATATTCCCTCTCGAACACGTTTGGTGTCGTATCGTCGTCGTCGTCGTCACAGCAGGGGAAATAGGTCGCAATCGCATACGACAAAGGAATGTTCACCAACACATCCTCACCGTTGTCGTCGTCGTCATTGTCGTCATCGTTTGCAATGATACGTTTTTCGACGTTGTCGCCCACGCGTGCATCCCAAGCGTCCAATTGCGATTGCTTCACGTTCTTGAGCAAAGCTTCATAGTCGAACAGAGTGACGACGACGACGACGACTCGTCGTCGTCGTCCAACACGCTGTCGGGAATGGCAAACAGTCGTTTCGCTTTGCGCCACACGTTCTCGTGAGCCTGCAAAGCACCGCGCGGATAACGGTAGGTTCTCCTGCCGCACACGTTATTCATGTGACGAGCAAGACCGAAAATAGAGGTTATGTAGTAGTGATTTTTGTGCAACAGTAAGTTCAACGTCGCGTACTTGTTGTCGTACGCGTTCGACATGCTCGATACGTGCACGCACGTCAACACCGGTCGACAATCGTCGTCGTCGCCATTCTGTTCAGACCGTTCGAGCGCAGTGCACACGAACATGTTCACGCGCGTCTTGAACAGATACTCGAGATTGTCGATGATCTTGACGTTGACGCCGGTAAACTCTTCGTCATTGTCAATTTCAAACTTTCGACAGTAGAGTCGAAAGGAGTCCTGTGCTCCTTTTTCGATTTCTGTCCCGTTTTGTTCGTTAGGTTTTTTTTTCTTCTCTGCTCGCAAGTGCCAAAACGCCATCTGAATAAAAAAACACAGTTTTTGTAGAACGTCTTCGTTTCTTCGAACATTTCCCACTCGTCCACCGTACAACATCGTGTTTTGTTTGGTCGAACAGCACTTCACGTAGGCATCAATTCGTTCCCCGTTCTCGTCTCTTTCTTTCCTTCTCGTTTTTTGTCGATCTGCATTCAATACGTAATTGTTGTCATCGTTGTTCTTTTCTTCTTTTTCTTCTTCCGCTTTGGCTTCTTCGACTTCTTGATCAAAAACATCATCCATAGCATCCATAGCATCATCATCATCGTCATCATCATCATCATCTTCTTCTTCTCCTCTGCCTTCCAAGACCGTTTCGTCGTCACCGTCGTGCACGGCAGCCTGGAGCAGGTTCGAATAGCTTTCGGCCGCGTCAACCGTAGAAAACACTTCGGCCACGACGTTCGTAATTCGAATGACCATGACGTCGTAGCCGTGTTGATCGAGTTGATTCTGCAAAGCGTTGAAAAAATCCATCTCTTTCAATTCGACTATGATTTTCTCCTCGTCTCGACGATCGTGCACGTTCCAAACGTTCGGCAGCTGGTGAATGAATCGCCTGTCGACGGGATCACGCGATAAGTGCTTGTTAACATAGAACGTCCACAACTCGTCCGTTTTCCGTTTGTACAGCAAAAAACCGAATGCCAACACCAGCTTGTACGGCGTTTGGTGTCGCACGGCCGCAAAAATCTCACGCAAAGCCCTTTCCAGCTGTTCTTCGAACGGTACCTTCTGAACGAGATTCACCGTGATGCGACGAATCTCGTCGTCTTCTCTGTCTATGACCACGTGATTTACCAGCTCCTTCAGGTTGTCCATGTATTCTTGTTGCAATCGCTTGATGTAGTCTTCGCGCACGCTGACGCGCGCCGCATCGACTAGGCGTTGTTCGTCGTCGTCGTCGTCGTCGTCGTCATTGTCGGTTCATTGTTGTCTTCGTAAAGCAACCGCTTTCTGTTGCACTTTCTTTTGCACGAAACCCGAACCCCGAAGCAACAGGTCACAATCGGCTTCCCACGGCTCGTGCTGTACTGTAATTCGTTCCAGGTCGTGTGAAACCGTCGCAGGCTCGGCTCCGCCGACATCGAACAGGCGCCGAGCTTGCCAAAGTGCTTGCTGCGATGTGCATTGTAGTGCACGAGCGTCTCGAATTCTTTGTCGCACGAGTCACAACAGAACTTGCGACAGTGCTGCTTCTGATGCTCGTACAGTTGTTTTTCGCTCGTGAACTGAGCTTTGTCTCTGTTGCGAACATGCGCGAACAGAGTTGGCAAAACCACAAATCGTTGGGAGCTGAGAAACGCTGAGAGACTTGCCCTTACAATAAGATATCTGGCAAGTGGAGATTCACAGCAGTCAATGTCCTTTAACTTTAGAGTGAGCAGATCAGTGGTATGCAATACAATAAAAGAAACTTGCCAGATAATATAGCAGGCTCTTGGTGAAGAATATATGAAACTACCAACTTTTCATCAGGACGGGGAGAAAATCGCCAAAGATTTTTTCACAGAATGGAATTTTCCCAATTGTCTTGGTGCATTAGATGGAAAACACATAGCCATTGAATGCCCTGGGTACAGTGCATCAGAATATTATAACTACAAAGGATTTTTTAGCATAGTTCTCATGGCAATGTGTGATGCCAAATATTGCTTTACCTTAGTTAATGTTGGAAACTATGGAAAAGAGAATCATGCTCAAATTTTTAACAATTCAGATATAGGCAAGGCCTTTAAAGAAAATGAAATGCAAATCCCAAGTCCTTCAATTGTCAATGGACACTATCTTCCTTATGTAATTGTATCTGATGACATATTTGCTTTAACCCAGTGGTTGATGAAGCCCTTCCCTGGAAAGCATTTAACAGGCTCCCAAGCAGTTTTTAATTACCGGTTGAGTCGAGCACGCAGAACTATAGAGAATTGTTTTGGAATACTTGCTGCAAGGTGGCGGATTTTTCGCAGACCAATGAAAGCATCCCCAGAAGTTGTGGATAACATAACTAAGGCATGTACTTGTCTGCATAATTATCTGAGGTTAACAAATAATCCACAGTATCTCCCATCAGGTTTTGTTGACTCAGAAGATTCTACTGGAAATATTGTTGCAGGTGACTGGAGATCAGAAGTGCAAGGTGGCAGTGGTGCTTTTAAATCAGCAAATATTGGGAGGGCCTCCAACAGGACCTCATTTGGTGCTAAAGAAACAAGAACAATGTTTCAAGAGTATTTTGATAGTGATGAAGGATCTGTGCCTTGGCAAAAATCACATGTAGAAAGCTTTGGTAAAACAAAATATCAGACAATTAATTACGAAAAAAACAATATCAAAGCTTAGTTTGTTTGCTCTTGTAATTCATTCATAAGGAACTTTAATTCATTCTGTTCTTTTCTGAGAAACTTTGTTCAATTTATTAAACAATTATATTTCCATCATTCACTGTTTGCATACTGCTTATAAGATGGCAATGGGCTGTTTTGCGAACCTAGGTGCTGCATCTGGTTTTGCCATATCTGGAAACCCTGAGGGCTGTTCACTTGATTTTGAAAGAATGATTGTTGTGGGGAAGAAGCATAACCACTACTGCCAAACTCCATCTCCATAAATAACCTTTCAATGCCATTGCGCATCAGAGCTTTTTGTTTGCTATCCAATTTTTGAAATCGCTTTCCCAAACTCAAAGCATATAACTCATCTTCGTCTAGTTGACGTACACCTTTGTTTTTTTTCTGACTGTGGTTTTGACAGTGTTGAGTTTAATGAAGCCAATGCTCGATTTAGCTGCATATCAGTTTTTTCAAGCTTTCTTTTTCTGCTTTCATTCTTTGACCTTGGGTTTTCTTTTCTCTGTTGTTGTGACTCCGATTTGAATTCTTGTGCACTGCTAGTATCTTCTTCCCCTTGATTGACCTGGCGAAAACTGTTTTCTTCTTCTAAAATCTCACTTTTTTCTTTGCCGTCATCGTTGCTGCTGTTACTGCTAACTTCATCCTCATCATCGCTTTCAGCAAGTTCCATTTTGCTTTCAGCAATCACTCGCTTTCTCTTAAAGTTTCCAGAGTTTGGCCTGCTGACGATAAAACTCCTGAACAACATCATACGTTCGAATTTCGGATCTACCGGAATAATATCTGCAGTGCCAGCTCCAGATGCACCTTTTCTTCTTTTTAAATATTTTCCAAACTGTGTTCTGATGTTCTCGTATCTTTTCTTGACAACATGAACTGGTTCGTTTACCTTTTCAGCAACAGCTTTCCAGCAGTTCCCTTTCTTAAACTTGTCTTTGAAGTCTCTCGACAAGCGATTGTAGATGCTTGGATAGTCTTGAAGTCAGAGCTGCCGTAGTCTTCCGCCATGTTGAAAACAAAGTGTGGCATTTATCAGAGCGAAATCAGAGCGAGGGTAACTTGGTCAAAACGAGATTTTGCTACCGCATTTCAACACATTTATCACATTTGACGCATTTCTGGTTTTCATATAATTCATCGACCGTAATTGGTCTTAATTTGTCGTATTTTGTCGGAAGAAACACATTTTTTTTATTTCTTCCGACAAATTACGTTGAATTACGTCTTGTTAGGATCATTTACGATAGGCGTTTTCATATAATTTGGTCGGTTTTCATATCACGGAAATAATCTTAATTGATGGTAGACTTTGAATTACAATGAATTACGTTGAAATACGTTCTATGAAAACCAGCCTTAAGCAAGCTAAAATGTCTTTCAAAGCTGCATTAATTCTTTGACATATTTGTGATGACTTTGGTGATTGAGTTATAGGAAAAACTCTGATTCGGTAAATCAAGAAGAAGACCAGTAAGTGAATCTTCTGTTACTCACACTAACTCTTTCTCTTCAACCAACTTCTGAATGACATCATTGAAAAGGGTTAAAGTTATTTTCTTTCCATTTTCAACTTTTACCAATATCTGGGCATACCAGCTTTCAGCTGAAGATTTTATTTTTTGCTTCAAAGAACATTGCTCACATTTCACTATAGATGATCCGGCAGCAGCTGGTTGAATTTTTTGCCACACTTGCAACAATACATGTACGACTTCACACTTACCACACCCAGTACTTCTCCTACCGCAGTAGCTAAAAATACCTCTGCGTCTGTAGTAACAGATATGGCTAAAACTTCATTGAATGGCTCCGTTTCTTCAATGGAAGTTCCTTGCTTTGCAGTATTCAGAAAAATTTCACCAGTGTACTGGTCTTTTCTGACCATTACATCAGTGAATATGTAAGTTCCATTGTTCTGGACCTAGGAGATGAAGTCTTCCCATAGAACCATTTTGATTGAAGATGATGGATCCAAGAGTCTGCATTTCGCAATTTTGAAATTCCCTGCTTTTTGTTCATCTGACAAATTTATCACTTTAGCTTTTACCGTGGCATGTTGTCCAGGTCTCAGAGACTTGATTGCTGCCAAAGTTATGGTAGATGCTATTTGAGATCTTTCAAACGCTATATCTGGAAAATCTTCAAGGACAACATCATTTCCATCATTAAATCTTCTGTATTGGAAGAGACATCAATTTTGAGCTTCTTAACTTTGACACAGCTTTTCTTTTGGCAGTAATCCTCAAAAGCCTTGCTCTTCTTTGGTGAAAAACAAACTGCTCTTGCCACATTATCCTGCCCTTACATCTGACACTCAAAATATTTGTTATTATAAACTGGGGACACGTTATGTATGAAACCAATAAATTCCTGTTCCGTGCTCGATTTCTGTGGTGACTGCTCCATCATGCTAAGGAAAAAAGACATTATTTTTAAACATTTGTCTGTAAATATTGTTTTATATATCATACACACTTGCAGGTATAGTCATGTGCATCTGTTAACCAGCTGCTTGGTGTGAGAAATTGTGAACCATGTGGGTTCAAAACCACGTCAAACAGAAAATCTGAAGTTTTCTTGTCCACAGTTGTTGTCAAATTGATAACTTCTGTAGTACAAATGGGGACCATTCAATAGTAACTTCACGCTAGGGGGGAGGCAGTGGGTGGTTTTTCCTGCTTTTCATGATACTATATAAAAACGTCTTATACAAAAACGTGGAGCATGACAAGGGGGTGGGTGGTTCTAAAAGCGCAAATTCAGCGTGGTGTAATTATTGAACAGCCCTTGGGAGCATTACACACACTAGGACCTCAGATACTACCTTATGTAGTGCATGATGTAGTGATGTAGTACATGCTACCCAAATAACTGAAAAGTTTTTAAGTAAAAAACCAATTTTAGGCCCATAAACTATACTAGGACAAAACAAAGCAAAAATTGATAATCCTCCTCTTAGTATAATTTAAAAAAAAGGCTGGTTACACACTTCAGTGGTATGGTAGTCAAGTGTTGGATAAATTTTATGCCTTCTGTGAACTAGGAGGTTACACTATTCAGAAATTTGTCATAAGAAACAAGACAATTATGTACAGTAAGCACAGAATTTGATGCAGTGCTCTCACATGCAGGGGAATTTGCGAATTGTTTTGCAAACTATTTGGGGGACTGCACCTTTGCCCCGTCAAAGTGTCTACTATGTACCCCCTGCACACCTAGAATAGGGAAAATCTTTGTGCATTTTGATTATTTTGGGCTGACAGGTATAAGACAAACAGGGAGTTTAGCAACATTGGGTTGGAGCACAAATTGGGTGCATGAGGCTTTGACCTTTTTTGTGACACAATGGAGACTCGGAACTCCGACCCCCAGGGCCGCGGGGGACACTCCAGCCCAAGACACATAATGCTTGTCCCAAGGCTCAGGTCGAGCGATATTTCAAAGCAAAGCCCACACTCCCCACAAAAGCAAATCAGAACAGATAGAACTTTGCGTAAAAGAGACAGGAACTTCCCGATTTTTGTTGAAAGACAAAATGAAAGCTGTAATTAACAGAAATGTTAAACTAGCAAAAGTATTTTGGTAATAAAAACCACGCTGCAAATACAAAATAGGCCTACCTTCGTTAGAGCGTTGATAACCTGCGAGCGAGCATAGAAGGGAGCAAGAGAAAGCGAGAGGGACTTGGCATGTCCAATTGATGTTATTTCAATCGGCTAACGGCTTCTCAGTCTTGTCCTCATGTTGTTTCTGTCTGATGATTAGCCAGTCTTGTCTGATGATTGGCAGCAAGATATTCGCGACCCCTGACCTCTGGGACGGCACCGGGGACATGACCATCCAATCCAAACCTACCCAGAAAGGGTACTAGAAATGGACACGTTTTTTTTCTGTAAGAAAGTACTTTATAAGAAAGTAGTACTCGAATCACCAAAAGGTTAAGAAATTTCAGTACTCAGTTTTTCATTTCTAAGAAAGTTTTTGAAAATAGTTCCTGCCAAAAATAGCGAAAAGCCAAAATTTTGAAGAATTTTGTATCTTAATAATAAGCAAAGTCTATTTTCATATAATATGCATGGTGATTAAATTTCGAATTTAATCAGAGTTAATGTGGAAAGAAATCGTCCATTCCTGGTTATTTGTACATGGCAAAGTGCTGACGGGTTGATAAGAATCGTATCCCCGATCCTGCAGTGAAATCGTTCAATTCAATTCTTGTATTATCCTTGGTGTTTACTCCAATTTATATACCTTGGTTACAACCAACTCGGCCAATACAGTTGCTGATTTACAATGCCCTCGTCGGACACCGTGTCATTTGGTAAGATTGTTCCTTGTTTTACCTTTCTCTATTTACGCCATTTCTGTTGATATGTTTATGGCAACTGCGAACAACCCAGAAGTCAAGGGCCAAGATATTCAAACTCCCCTAATGACCTTAGAAAGTCCTATGATGAAGGTTCGGGCCTGAAGGTCGACAATTTTGGGAATGCTTTGGCGAGGGTTTTATTTGTTCCCTGGCCGGGCCTCGCTCAGCCCCAGATATTTTCACGGGATTTGCTGATGTCCTGCAATCGATCCTTGAACAAGGTGGCCAACACACCATACTCTGGCTCGCCTTAAGACGGCGTCATGATTGTTTGCCACTGACAAACTTTGCCATGACACCTAAATTTGGCCTGTTTTTTCGATTTTCTTGAATTCCTCAACTTTCGAATTTCCCTTGTTAATCGTTTTTGTTTTCTGTTATAATAATTCTATCGTCTTCGGCTCTCGGGGTTCGTGTGTTTTCAATTTCAATCTCAATTTCATTTTATTCAACACCACCCTCTTATAACATAACACTGTGTGCATAATAAAGTAGTTAACATGGGTACAAGAGTAATATGCGCATTGTTCATTTTCCAATATATGTCTCACATGCGCATAGCGACGTTAAACCATACAAGGGGCATAAATCTAGCATTGAGATCGTTTCACGTAAATGTGTAATCATGAAGAACATTGCACAGATGATCAAATGCATCCTTACTCATTCACAGAAATTTTTTCATGTCAATAGTTAGCAAATTCACAATTTCGTCTGTAATACACCCGAGCACGTCAACTTTGATAAAGCGATTCAAAGTCCTTTATGGCTAACAACTGCACTCACATTTATCGACGGAATTGGGCAAGATACAACTACAAGTACAACTTTTGGTACCTTTGTTCCCTATGCATTTCCAACAATAGAAATATAGCAGCAAGAAGCTGAAATGTTGCGAAACTCTTTCGTTAATTGGCAGTTTGTAGCATTGCTGGCAGGCCATTGTATTGGCCCGGCCATTCTTGCCTCGACTTGTTGACAGAGACCACTAGGTCTCCGAATTCCATCAACACGTTCATCTGTCGGCATGGGAGTGCGATGACATCACATGGGGGTCATCCTGTTATCGCAATGGAATGGGGGCAGCCTATTCTATTATCTAAATTGAACTGAGGCACCGGCTGTCAGTGTAACTTGAGACGCAGCAGGCAGTAAAGGTTCGCATCACAGCTATTCACAACTCTCGATTCTTTGAGGTCACCTGACCTGCCTATATCTTGTCTGTTAGGGATTTGATTTCTATCTTTTTGGGGATTTTTAGAAGTTTGCAGGTTGTAGGGAAAACCTATGGGATAATCGAAGAAAGGTAGGTATTAATTGTAAAATTGTAAGAAAACAAAACTGTGTTTGCCCCAAACAATCAAATTATTAATTTACATGTCAATTGTCACTATGTGTGAGTGAAATTTCGGCAACAGAAATGATACATGCCTGCGCAGTTGGGAGAAACGACAGGTTGAGCGTGGCAACCTGCAAAAATTGCTTGTCTTCGCTGCCAAATATTGGGGGGAGTCCTACAAGTCTTTATGTGTCGCTTTGGGCAAATGCCCCCCCCCCCACGAACAACAGAAACTTTAAACAAGAAGATTACAGCACATATTGCAGCCTTGTGGTTTTGGACGCCCTTACACATTTACTTTGCACAGCTTTTCGTGTAGGTGCGGCAACAACGGCTGGTTCAGGTAGAACTCACTCTAGAGACATCCCAAATAGCAAATCGTACTAATAAACAGTTATAATTCGATTTTAGCAGTCTCTGTTTGGTTAAGTGCCTCTTTCATATAGCTTAATACAAGTATGTTTCAGGTCAGCATTTCAGTTCAGTTCCCCTTTGTGCAGCTGGGTTACTTCGTTAACATAATAAAAGTATATCCAAAACGGCGGGACAGTTTTCGAGGTTTGTCTAAAGTAGGCCAGTAGTTGAATTAAAGTCTTGTAACTAAATAAACAGCCGCCTCTTTGGGTTTCCCGGATCATCTAATCAAAGCCCAAGGCCAATGGTCTAGGGTGGCCTATCGAGTTATAGATAGCTAACCCAACCTCTATATATGGCCACTCTCGGCTTCACATACATTTTCGCATACGGTTCTTTAGGGGTCATGTTTGCTGGTTGTGACATGCATTGAATTACGTCGCCTTGTTTGATTTCTTTTATACATTGATTATTCCTTTATCTGGACGTACCGTATGGTTTAATCTGGGTAGCGATATTTTGGCAACCCGTGTACACTGTTGCTTCAATTATATCTTTGTGTGATGTTACACATGTGCATAAATATGCCGTCGTTGGGGCTATGTGGAATTACATACCGACACCCACTTGTGTTGTAAACGCAGATATCATCGCGAATTCTCGCTTTGAATGAACATTTTTGATTCTTGATTTCTAATTCAGACAGCTTATCTAACTGAGAAGTACGGAGTACCCAAGCAATGGCACCCGCAGATACTTCACCTGCGACCACGATGTCTGATTTCAATGCGAAATCGTCAAGCAATGACATGGTAGCACATATTTAATCACCGCAACTTGGCAAGGGTATAAATAGTCCTCCGCAAGGACACAACAAAACAAACACCACAATTATCACCAAGTCTTTAGGTAGTGTGGCCTTTTGCCTGCTACTTTTTACGGCATATATGTTCCTTAGAAGGTTACTGCTGATTAGTCGCAGTGGATCGTGCTGGGTGCCTTCATTATGACTTTTTGAGTTTTTACTCTCTGTGTTCTGTGGCCGGACAATTCACACGGCAAATCGGGACACTGACCGTAAAAGCGTATCCCTACTCAAGCAATCCGGGCCGGTAGACTAACCACCCAATTTTTTGAGATAACATTAAATGGTGATTAAGTTTCGAATTTAATCAGAGTTAATGTGGAAAGAAATCATCCATTGCTTGTTATTTGCACACGGCAAAGTGCTGACCGGCCAAATTTTAATTAGGTGCTTAGTTTCCATGGTAACTGGCGTTAATGTATCAAAAAGTGGGGGCTATGTCTGAATGCCCCATTTTTTTCAGAAGTATCAAAAGCAAGCAAATAGGGTATCAAACTGCCCAGAATAGCCCTGTGAGTGAGATCTATTTTACTAGCCGGGGGCGCAAGTGAAAAATACTTAATAATTCGCTCCCCTCATGCCCCTTTCAACCCGACAGACAATGGGTAAGCTTGCTGCGCTCACCTGTCTATCTATTACCAAGAAACATTAGCTGATAGGGCGCACTTCGTGCGCTGCATTCGCTTACGCTCATGCCTCTGCCTTCTCCTCTTGCAACAGTTTGGCTCGCTGCGCTCGCCTGATAACCCCTTATCATAGTTTGTTGATTAAAACTTTTGGCTTGTTTACATTAGGCCTAAGCGTCGCAAGCATGCCGAAGCAACAATGGCGGTCGCCTACTGCCTAAACTACAACTATCTAACTCAAAAAACAAAACAAAGCTATCACCTGTGTTCTTAATTGTCTCCTGTAATTTTCCAGAGGTCTCTCAAACAATTAGCAAGTCTTTACAAAGATAATTCAGGTCGTAAAACACTTTGAAAAGCGCCCAGTTATCCTTTGTGTGCAAAACAAAAACATGCGTCTTCTCCAAAAGTACCTGCTGTTCAACCCGAGGACAAATTTGCATGATAACGAAAATTGCATGACTGTTCACGTGAAGTCGCGAAAGAGCCAATCAAATTGCAGGAATAGGCGAAACGGGTCATGTGAAGAGCGAATACTCTGTTCGAAAATGGAGCTCGGGATGCAAATTTGGAAGTTTCGCCAGCGTAAACCGTAGTTTTTTCGTGATAGCACAGTTAGCAGAATAATTAGTGGAATAATTCAATAATTTGGGAGAAAATAGAAAAATAAAATCCATTACCCTTGTTAAATTAATAAACTAAACACTCAGTGTGAATTTCATTGCCATATACCCACATACAAAAAAGCCTTTGTGATCATACGGTTCGCCGTTTCGGCCCTTTGTTTTTGGGCGTTCGACCTATTGTTTCGGGTCGAATCTATTGTTTTTGGCAAGGAAAGTGCGTCGTCACGTGACATCACAGAATATATATATTAGATTTTTTTCTATCTTCCATGTAATTTCAGAATGGTAAAAAGTGAATCCCCAAAGTCAAACTCCATGCAGAAATCCCATAGCTGAGAAAAAATTGGAATAGAAGTGCAAGCATGGGAAGATAGTGTCACAACTTAGAGAAAGTTTAATCGAATCCAGCAGAAGCTTAACTTCTTTAACTTCTTTTGTTAACTCTTTTAGTGAGTAGTTGCAGATCACGTGACCCACAGTAGATGTTAGTATCGTCAGCAAAAAGAAAAATGAGAGAAACCTTGACGAGCTTGGCAGATCATTTATGTAGATTATAAATAGCAATGGCCCAAGAACCGAGCCTACACATCATGGTATGTCCAAAAGAGAAGAAGAGTGGCCACTAATCGAGAAATATTGTTTACAGCTACTAAGGTAAGGCTGAAACCAACATTAGGCAGAACCACCAGTGAACATTCAGGGCATTTGGCCAACCGAAAGAGCGTTGGCGTATTCTCCAGTGCAATAATAAGTCAGAGGCTTGAACTGTTCAGATCATGACACTTGCTTGTATCACTCTTCACAATGTTTTTATTGCCTGCGTGAATCTGCCTGAATGCCTGGCAGATTCATGCGGGCAACATACAAGTTCTTCTTTATGTTTGTGGGGGCTTCAATTTTTGTTTCTTCTCTCGTTTCTGTGACTGTGCCTGATTCTTCAACGATGCCATCTAAAGGGCTTGGAAACGAGGGTTCACTTGTTAACCTTGGATTACATGAGTCTTGGGACTCTACATAAAGAAACAATTTCTGAAGCCACGCTGACTGTTTTTTGACAAAGTTCCGTATTCCTGAACCATTTCTTCTTGTCATTGATGCCTTTGTGCAAGTGGCATTGCATCCCTTGAACTTTGTACGTATTCACGCTGAACTATATTCAAATCTTTGTTGACGCTTTTGCATTCGGTCCTCAACTTGCTTCACTATCTTATTGTAAATATCAAGATTGTTAGAAGCTGTGTTGTTTGTGAATAACAGCCCTTTTCGATCGGCTATATTTAGACAGACAACATCTCCAACCTCATCAAATGCTCCTTCGGTCCAGTTTGCCTTCCTGCCAGCCTTTCTATTGTCCTTATTTGTTGTCACAAGTTCTGACCCAAATGACTGGCCTAATAGCTATATTTCTTCATTGCTATCTTCATCATTGTCATCATTGCCTGGGTTCTCCTTGTTACGCTCCATGATAATAAAACCTTCTTTTTCTGTGTCGGGCTTTTCCCGCATGTGCCTTTGTACTTAACCACTGTGATTCACCAGAAATCAGGACTAAAATTTTTGATGCTTTATGATTTTCTTTAATTTGCTCCGCTCAAAATGCACTGTCTAAATTGAAGGTGTATCACGAGCCCGGATGCGATGTTAATTCCCTCGGCTCAGTGGATTATGAGCGAATTAAATTATTTGATTCGCTATTTGTTTTATACAGCGAATTTCCAGCACATTATGTGACAAATGCGCTCTCTAAACTAGTCCTAAGTAACATGCCAACACCTGCCAACAGCAATACAGCAGATATGCCAAAATTTGTCATACAAACAGGTGTTGAGAAATTGTTAAGGAACATCAATATCCCCTAGGATTTTAAGGGAATCAGCAACAGAAGTAGCCGCATTTTTACAATTCCTTTATCATGCAGTCCATCAAGACGGGCGAAATACAGAGGGACTGGAAAATAGCAAACTTGGTGGCAATACTGAGGCTTCAAATTACCGTCCAGTTTCCCTAACATCCGTGAGCTCTAAAATCCTGGAACATATCGTCTTCCATCACATAATGAGCCATCTAGCGGAACATAATATCTTAACTAATATACTGATCGACATGGATTAGAAAAGGTCATTCCTGTGAGACCCATTTGATAATAATAATAGAGGGGATTCATAGACACTGGGATAAAAGTCAGCAAACAGATAGAATCATATTGGATTTCTGCAAAGCATTTCGCACTGTGCCTCACCAACGGCTTTTGATCAAATTAGAAAAGAATGGCATAAGAATTTAAATTAATACATGGATCGCTTCATGGCTGAAAAACAGGTGTCAGTCAGTAGCAATTGACGGTGAGAAGTCTAAAGAGGCTCAAGTATGCTCAGGAGTTCCTCAGGTAACACTGCTAGGGCCCCTATTATTCCTGTTATACATTAACTTTGTGAATGGGCAGACATGTGGCAATTGGTTTTGAACCCAGAAAAATGTTATGTCCTTAGTATCCACCGGAAAAATTGCCTGTAGTTTATGATTATTTGATGATATAGGATAAGCCTAAAAAAATCATCATGATAAAGAAATCAACTTCACTTCGCTGAAAAAGAGGAGAGAGCAAGAGCGTTTGGCATTGTTCAGGAATACTGTTGAAAATAATTCTGCTGCAAAGTTACACAATGCAAAAGACGAAGAATACAAGACAAAATAACACTGATTGCCTTCCTGAAGAATGTGAAGAAGATGAGAAAGAATATAAAGCTGATGAGGCGACCTGTAAGGTGGATGCAATTTTGATAGAAATGGCCACATCAATATACCATGTGAAAAATCTTAGAGTGAAATAAACCCACAGTAAGAACAGGCTGATTAGTTTCTTAGCAAAAGGGCATTTTTTCCAGAAATAGGCTGAAGGTTTCTTATCAATAAATACTAAAATCATAGCAGCAAAGGTGTCCGCATCAAAGGCAACCCAGCCGACGTGTTGTTGCCCCCGTAGCCCTTTCTTGCTTCTCTCGTTCTTTTCCAAAAAACACTCTCATTTATTCCCCTTCACCTCCTCCAGTGTCAAGGCTCTTTTTGGCTAAAAATTCCTTTTAACTTTAAAGATATTTCCATTTTTCTACTTTCAAAATTCTTCCCCCTCCGCTTTCCTGTAGCGAGGCCTTTCTCTTTGGTGTAAGAGGATGGCGTGCCTTCTGTCTTGCTGGCTTTTCATTTTGCGTGCGAGGGAGATGTCCAGAGCTTCACCACGGCATCTGAATAATGTTATCCTTCTCGAAATGACCGTTCCGTCGATGTTTTGCCTCGCTGAGCCTTTTCGAAACAATGAAACCCTGTTTCTTTTCGCACTATTCCGACCGCTGCCTTTGATTGACGAGGAAAGTGTTCAATAGATTTTTGATTTTCGAATTTGGAAAGGGGAGGCAATGGCAAACCCAATGGATTTTTTTCATTGGATGGCTGTTTTATTTTTGCTGCCGTTATACTCGAGATTTCCAACTAAAAGCTTCAGGATTTAACTGGTAAGTGGCTAAGTTATTTCTGTTTGCCTTTACTAAATTCCTTTTTACCTTTTCATTGTGATTTCAATATATTCAGGTCAACTGGTTTATAGAAATTTCTACGCGCTCTAAATTTCTAAATAATTCTTTGCTTTAGAAATCTCCACTGTACTAAATCAAGTACTAAAACAATGAATGATCAAATTCTGCTTTTATAATAACAGGTCTGGATGCGACGATCTAAATCACGAATTTCAGAAACAGCAATTTCGAGATTTTACTTATCCCAAGGCGTTCTAAACATGTGGAGTTGCCTAAACGCTACTTTGCCGAATTACTATTGCTGACTTGCCATCCGCAGGCTAGCATTGTGATTTCATCTTTCAAGCACATCACTTTCTTTCTGGATCAGATAAACCCTGAAAAAGTTGCTTCAATTCCACGTGGATTCTAAAAGTGCCTGCCACTGAGCGTGATTAGCTATTCAAAACACAAGAGTTGTGGATTTTGGCCTGTGAAATATGTGAGTGAATTGTTTAAAAACTTTCATGATCTGCTGTATTTAAAAGCACTTCTATATATTCAATTTCGACTGGTGCCTGGGTTTTAGGAGCATTCAACTTCGGGGCCCCTCTACAATTTTCATAATGGGCTTTTGCATTGCTTTCATGGAATTCGTGTAGTTAAAAACATGCGTTATTGAGTGTCATCTGTTGTATTAAAATTGTATATTATTTAAATGCAGTCTTGAATGAAATTCATAAATTCAGTCAAATTCTTTTTTCTGATATTAAGTACTCACAAATCTGATGCTTTTTCAGAAAGCTTCTCTGCGTGGGGTTCGCGTTCGAGTTGAGGCGTTCCTGCCCGCCGAATAAAGTGCTGCATTTCTCGCATCACGGGAAAAAATGGACCTCGGGGGTTCCATGGACCGTGTGTTCGGGGAATGGATGGAACTAATTTCAACTGAAAGTATGTTACTTTGCGTGTCCATTCCACTTTTTTGACGATAGCTGTTCCACTCAGATCATAGGCAATAACAATAGAAAACCCACCCCACTTTTGTTGAAGATCGCTGTCCCACTCAGGTCGAAGACCAAAACAACAGAAACCCATCCACTTTTGTTTAAGATCGCTGCCCCACTCAGATCGATGGTCAAAACAACTTAAAACCACCCAATTTTTGTTGAAGATCGCTGTCCCACTCAGATTGATGGCCAAAACAACAGAAACCCACCCCACTTTTGTTGAAGATTGCTTTCCCACTCAGATCGAAGGCCAAAACAACAGAAACCCACCCCACTTTTTTTGAAAATCCCTGTCCCACTCAGATCGAAGGCCAAAACAATAGAAACCCGCCCCACTTTTGTTTAAGATCACTGTCCCACTCAGATCGAAGGCCAAAACAACAGAAACCCACCTCACTTTTGTTGAAGATCGCTGTTCCGCTCAAATCGAAGGCCAAAACAACAGAAGCCAACCCCACTTTTTTTTAAGATCGCTGTCTCACTCAGATCGAAGGCCAAAACAACGGAAACCCACCACACTTTTGTTGAAGATCACTGTCCCACTCAGATCGAAGGCCAAAACAACAGAAACCCACCCCAATTTTGGTGAAGATCGCTGTTCCACTCACATCAAAGGCCAACACACTAGGGAGGTGGTGCGCAAAGCGCACCATCCTTCCTAGTAATATTCTTAAGAAACCTATAAATATGATTCTCCACCATATTGTGCATACCAGGTATATGCTTTTGCATTTACATTGATAGAACATATTTGGCACCTAACCTTAACAAATATTTGTTAAGGTCATATTAAAGTTGGAAATTTTCTTGAATCTAAAGACTTACTAATGTCTTATCTAATATTACTATTCTGCGATGTCACGTGATGACGCACTTTCCTCGCCAAAAACAATAGATTCGACCCGAAACAATAGGTCGAACGCCCAAAAACAATGGGCCGAAACGGCGAACCGTGTAATCACAAAGGCTTTTTTGTATGTGGGTATATGGCAATGAAATTCACACTGAATGTTTAGTTTATTAACTTAACCAGGGTAATGGATTTTGTTTTTCGATTTTCTCCCTAATTATTGAATTATTCCATTAATTATTCTGCTAATTGTGCTATCACGAAAAAACTACAGTTTACGCTGGCGAAACTTCCAAATTCGCGTCCCGAACTCCATTTTCGAACAGAGTATTCACTCTTCACGTGACCCGTTTCGTCTTTTGCTGTAATTTGATTGGCTCTTTCGCGACTTCACGTGAACAGTCACGCGTTTTTCGTTATCATGCAAATTTGTCCTCGGGTTGAACAGCAGGTACTTTTGGAGAAGACGCGTGTTTTTGTTTTGCACACAAAGGATAACTGGGCGTCTTTCAAAGTGTTTTACGACCTGAATAATTATCTTTGTAAAGACTTACTAATTGTTTGAGAGACCTCTGGAAAATTACAGGAGACAATTGAGAACACAGGTGATAGCTTTTTTTTGTTTTTCGAGTGAGATAGTTGTAGTTTAGGTAGTAGGCGACCGCCATTGTTGCTTTGGCATGCTTGCGACGCTTATGCCTAATGTAAACAAGCCCAAAGTTTTAACAAACAAATTATGATAAGGGGTTATCAGGCGAGCGAAGCGAGCCAAACTGTTGCAAGAGGAGTAGGCAGAGGCATGAGCGAAGCGATTGCATGCGCCCAATCAGTCAATGTTTCTTGATAATAGATAGACAGGCGAGCGCAGCGAGCTAACCCATTGTAAGTGGGGTTGAAAGAGGCATGAGCGAGGCGAATGCAGCGCACGAAGTGCGCCCTATCAGTCAATGTTTCTTGATAATAGATAGACAGGCGAGCGCATCGAGCTAACCCATTGTAAGTGGGGTTGAGAGAGGCATGAGCGAAGCGAATGCAGCCCACGAAGTGCGCCCTATCAGTCAATGTTTCTTGATAAAAGATAGACAGGCGAGCGCAGCGAGCTAACCCATTGTACGTGGGGTTGAAAGAGGCATGAGCGAAGCGAATGCAGCGCACGAAGTGCGCCCTACCAGTCAATGTGTCTTGATAATAGATGGACAGGCGAGCGCAGCGAGCTAACCCATTGTACGTGGGGTTGAAAGAGGCATGAGCGAAGCGAATGCAGCGCACCAAGTGCGCCCTATCAGTCAATGTTTCTTGATAATAGATGGACAGGCGAGCGCAGCGAGCTAACCCATTGTAAGTGGGGTTGAGAGAGGCATGAGCGAAGCGAATGCAGCGCACGAAGTGCGCCCTATCAGTCAATGTTTCTTGATAATAGATAGACAGGCGAGCGCAGCGAGCTAACCCATTGTACGTGGGGTTGAAAGAGGCATGAGCGAAGCGAATGCAGCGCACGAAGTGCGCCCTACCAGTCAATGTTTCTTGATAATAGATGGACAGGCGAGCGCAGCGAGCTAACCCATTGTACGTGGGGTTGAAAGAGGCATGAGCGAAGCGAATGCAGCGCACGAAGTGCGCCCCATCAGTCAATGTTTCTTGATAATAGATAGACAGGCGAGCGCAGCGAGCTAACCCCTTGTAAGTGGGGTTGAGAGAGGCATGAGCGAAGCGAATGCAGCGCACGAAGTGCGCCCTGCCAGTCAATGTTTCTTGATAATAGATGGACAGGCGAGCGCAGTGAGCTAACCTATTGTACGTGGGTTGAAAGAGGCATGAGCGAAGCGAATGCAGCGCATGAAGTGCGCCCTACCAGTCAATGTTTCTTGATAATAGATGGACAGGCGAGCGCAGCGAGCTAACCCATTGTAAGTGGGGTTGAGAGAGGCATGATCGAAGCGAATGCAGCACACGAAGTGCGCCCTATCAGTCAATGTTTCTTGATAATAGATGGACAGGCGAGCGCAGCGAGCTAACCCATTGTACGTGGGGTTGAAAGAAGCATGAGCGAAGCGAATGCAGCGCATGCAGTGCGCCCTATCAGTCAATGTTTCTTGATAATAGATGGACAGGCGAGCACAGCGAGCTAACCCATTGTACGTGGGGTTGAAAGAGGCATGAGCGAAGCGAATGCAGTGCACGAAGTGCGCCCTGCCAGTCAATGCTTCTTGATAATAGATGGACAGGCGAGCGCAGCGAGCTAACCCATTGTACGTGGGGTTGAAAGAGGCATGAGCGAAGCGAATGCAGCGCACGAAGTGCACCCTGCCAGTCAATGTTTCTTGATAATAGATGGACAGGCGAGCGCAGTGAGCTAACCTATTGTACGTGGGGTTGAAAGAGGCATGAGCGAAGCGAATGCAGCGCATGAAGTGCGCCCTACCAGTCATTGTTTCTTGATAATAGATGGACAGGCGAGCGCAGCGAGCTAACCCATTGTAAGTGGGGTTGAGAGAGGCATGATCGAAGCGAATGCAGCACACGAAGTGCGCCCTATCAGTCAATGTTTCTTGATAATAGATGGACAGGCGAGCGCAGCGAGCTAACCCATTGTACGTGGGGTTGAAAGAAGCATGAGCGAAGCGAATGCAGCGCATGCAGTGCGCCCTATCAGTCAATGTTTCTTGATAATAGATGGACAGGCGAGCACAGCGAGCTAACCCATTGTACGTGGGGTTGAAAGAGGCATGAGCGAAGCGAATGCAGTGCACGAAGTGGGCCCTACCAGTCAATGTTTCTTGATAATAGATGGACAGGCGAGCACAGCGAGCTAACCCATTGTACGTGGGGTTGAAAGAGGCATGAGCGAAGCGAATGCAGCGCACGAAGTGCGCCCTGCCAGTCAATGTTTCTTGATAATAGATGGACAGGCGAGCGCAGCGAGCTAACCCATTGTACGTGGGGTTGAAAGAGGCATGAGCGAAGCGAATGCAGCGCACGAAGTGCGCCCTATCAGTCAATGTTTCTTGATAATAGATAGACAGGCGAGCGCAGCGAGCTTACCCATTGTACGTGGGGTTGAAAGAGGCATGAGCGAAGCGAATGCAGCGCACGAAGTGCGCCCTACCAGTCAATGTTTCTTGATAATAGATGGACAGGCGAGCGCAGCGAGCTAACCCATTGTACGTGGGGTTGAAAGAGGCATGAGCGAAGCGAATGCAGCGCACGCAGTGCGCCCTACAGTCAATGTTTCTTGATAATAGATGGTCAGGCGAGCACAGCGAGCTAACCCATTGTACGTGGGGTTGAAAGAGGCATGAGCGAAGCGAATGCAGCGCACGAAGTGCGCCCTGCCAGTCAATGTTTCTTGATAATAGATGGACAGGCGAGCGCAGCGAGCTAACCCATTGTACGTGGGGTTGAAAGAGACATGAGCGAAGCGAATGCAGCCCACGAAGTGCGCCAACCAGATTAAGCTTCTTTTACTTGACGGGCTGGGGCGAACGAGCGAAGCGAGTGATGACCCCTAGTTTTAATGACAATGCAAGCAATCAATACTAAAACCAATGGAAAACCCAGGGTGATACTGCCTAGAAATCATAGCTGAACTTTGATAATTAATAGTATGTGGTAATGTCACACAGTTGTCTTTGTGCTTCTATTGAGAGGAGTGGACCTGTGCACTCCTGTTCTTATTGTACTTGATTCGGTTTTTCGAACTTTAATGCTTTTAGTATTGTTCTCTCTTCAGCTTTGCTTTCAAATTCTTTTTTAATTTGTTGCACTAGCGGTGCCCTGAAATTTCATAAGTACTTGAGAGTGCCAGTGAATCCGATCTCGATAGGAACTTCTAGCCCCATTCCCTTTCCGGCATTAAACCGTTTGCCAATCACTTCATCTTCAATGTCACCTCCATCTTCGACAAGCTGAAAGCATAATCTGGATAAATAGTAGGAACTGTGTCCAACTGTCTCACCATTCCTTTGTGCATACGCTGTCGCATTGGGGTTGTGTGTCAGAGCAAAGTTTGTCATCTCTGGAACCATCAGCAGCAAACCCTGTTTTTTTTCAAACAATTTCCAAAAAATATCTTTGTTTCTTGCAAGATCTTCCCAAGCCTCACCGACCCACATTGTCATTAGGATTCTTCTTTCTTCACATGATAGCTTGTCGTGCCAAATGTCAAGATATTCCTCATTCTCGAGCCACCTTTCCATTGCTTCACCAATTGCTTTCTTCATAAGATAACCAATGGTAGCATCTATCGGCTGAACTTTCTCAGTATGGTTTGCAGGAAGAAGATAAACCAATGTATTGATCTTATCTCTGCACTTTTCATGGAACTTCTGTGACAACTGAAAACCTACATTGTCAGCAAAGAGCACCTTTTCATTGATTTCTCCTTCCATTCATGGGATTAACGTTTTCTCCACCCATTGCATGTTTAAATCTTGATCCATCCATGCACAGGGCTGGAAATAAACATGGTGCACACAAGGCCTAGCTGATTCTGAATGCTTGACTCGTATGTGCATGGTCAAGATATTGCTTTGCAGAGAAATATTTCAATTTGCTGTGTTCAATCCTGAAAATTAAATCCAGGGTTTTTTATGTCCAGGAGTTAAAAAACGTGAAAAGTGGATAAAATTAGTTATTCGGCTTTGCTCAAGCTCAACTTTTAGGCTGGCAAAGTTTGACTTTCAGTTGATATTATTTTCTTCACTTTCTGGGTAATACAGTGAAATAAAAGCTATCTGTCGTGAGTCACCTCAAGTTGCCATGTTGTTGGCGCTTATCTAGCCCATTTTATGGTTGTGAAACCCAAACTTGTTAGCCCCAGATGTCTCATACGTTTTCCCTGCCCAACCATGAATGGAAGAGGTACTTGATCAGCATTGTATCGATGACTTGGCAGCCATCTTCCATACTGTGGATGTGAGCCATTCGCATACCTTCTTCTTCTAGACTGCAGAGCTTTGCGTAGTTGCCTCTGAAACATTTGAATAGTTGCCTTTCCATCATTTTCAGCTTGTTTCTTTTTGTTTGAACCTCTTGAGCCAGTTGTTATTACCTTTCAACTTGGCTGTTTCTTCTTCACCATAAATTCTTTGAATTTTCTGTTTCATTTCTTTACGAAACAACAACTTTGAGACTTTACACCCCCTAGCTCTTCCTAAATGAAAATCAGCAAGTAGAAGACTTAAAGCCTTTGAGTACTTTTTCATCACATTCTTTTGTTGCAACAGCTTTTCGTCTCTGTCTGACATGTATACCTCTCAGCTCTGCAACTTTCTGCCATTTATTTTTACTTTTACTTTTAGTGAAGCTATCCAAAAGTTACATTGTCTGCATTTTGAACTCCAGAGTGTAAGATTTTCGTTGATCACCTCCTCCTCTCCTCATCATTGGTGCTCTTGTTTTTGCCCTACTTCCATCAGGTCCATTATCATTTCCACTATTGCCAATTATAATTGGTAAGTCGGCATGTGTAGTGATGGTGACACTAGTTACTGGCATGTTAGGCCTATCCATTTCGATTTGCTCCACACAAGGCCTAGCTGATTCTGGATGCTTGACTTGTATGTGCATGGTGAAGATATTGCTTTGCAGAGAAATATTCTGAGCAAAAATTGCATGATAACATAGAGTTACTTTTCAACTTTACAGTCTTTGAGAAAGTCGCTGTAATATCATACTCCTGGCACTCTTCAGCTCTACCTTTTTCGAAAATCCACAGTTGAACAGAGGTATACCAAACAGAGGAAATTGAACCACTCTGCGAAGGCGTACAAACAAGAAGAACATAGGAAATCCAGACAGGCGTCCTATAATACAAAAGTTTCACAGTCAATTCAGGAAAGATCAGGAAAAGACATTGGAGTAGAGGTAACTATCATCCAAAGTGGGGAAGGTGGGTGCCCTGCAAACGGTTCAATGTAGATCAAGTACCATGCCCTTTCGTCATAGACAATAATAAAACTTATGTAGAGGAAGGGGCCAAGAATGTCTGGACCCGTCAGTCCAATGACGGCTTAGACAAAAGACAGTGCACTCTCCACTTTGCATTTCTCCAGAGGAAGTACAAAGAATACCCCCTGATGTAATTTTTAGAGGAAAAAGCATAGTTAAGTCTGTAGAAAAGCCCAATATGACAAGCGTGTCCATGTTTTTTTTTCAAGAAGAAGGGTGGATGGATGGCAAAGTGGCATTAGAATGGGTAGAAATGACCTATGCTCCATTTGTTAACAAAATCACAAAAATGTCCTATTCCTTGACCTAGCAAGTCAAATTTCTGAAAAATTCCATAGTGCTTGCCGATTTATGGCAAATACTGTTGTGTGTATCCACTACCTCCACAAGAGATAGGCAAATGCCAACCTGCAGACCGACGAGAAGGTAATTTGATCAAGATATTAATGGGTGAGCAGATGGATCTCTTTCTTCAAGAAGGGGACAACTTAGAGAAATTGCAATCAAAGATAACAGCTTCAGAAAGAAGGATACTGATCACCAAATGGTTAGGAAAAGCTTGGGGGAAACTTGGCAAAGAATACCCTGGATTTAGAAGGAAACAATTTTTAAAGACTGGTCTGCTGATGACAGCTGATGAAACTGATGATGACCTAATTAGGGCCTAATTATATGGAGAAAAATCATCCCGCTTTGCTGGGACGAGATAAATTTTCACCCAGCTCGTGGAGACTTTTGATAGCAAACGGGACAAATCTGATGATGTTTGGCATCAAAATTTAAGTGATTTGTCAAATTTCAAAATGGCTGACAAACACCACGTGCAGCGGCACTTTTTTAGCACAATTTTGTCTCAATGTTTGCTCGTTACTGCATTTGGAAGTCTGGTTCAAGGACTGCTGCAGATTTTTACTCTCCATCACAGACCTTTGGTAAATATGCTAATGACTTTGTTACTGAGGAAAATGAACTATTTTCTTCGTAGCTTAAAGAAAAATCGGGCCAAACGGCTTGAACGTAAAGCAAGGTCTCAGTGGTATAAACGTGGAGGAAGCAATCAATTCTGGCAGAACCTTTTAGATGGAATAACGAATGAAGAAAAGTGCAAGAAGAATTTTTGCATGACCGGAGTTAAGTTTATGGAGCTGGCAAATATGCTTAGGCCTTTTATTCCCCCCCCCCCCAAAGATCTTCTCCAAACTATAGAGCACTGACAGTGGAAAAAAGTGGTGGATGTTTATACTACTTGAAAGGTACTGGATCCATATGGATGACAGCAAATGTATTTGGAACACATCAATCAACCGTTTCCAAAGTCATAGTTGAAGTGTGCAATGCCATCACCAAAAATTGTGGCCCAAATTTATTTATATGCCCAGATCAGAAGAAGAAATGAAGCTAAAAATTGCATCATTAGAAGTGAAATTTGGAATGCCACAAGCCTTTGGTTTGAGTTCATGGCACTCATATATCAATTTTACGACCTATAGAGTTTTCTCCAGATTACCTTAACTAAGTAGTGTGAATGAATGTAAATATCACTGAAAACAAGCAAATGCATCTGTCTTTTACTTAGTTTCAGCTGTAATATGATATATGGAATATTACTTCCAGGCCGAGCACAGGTTCCGAGCTACATAATTGGTGACCCTGCATACCCACTTACCCCTTACTGCATGAAAGAATACCCAAAGTGTACTTGCAATGAGATGGTAGTTTTTAACAATATGCTGAGAGCAGCGACGAATCAAATAGAATGCACATTTGTATGGAGTCAGATACTGGACAAAAATCTCGAGTCGTGGTTATCAATTGAATGGAGCAGCTGCCCAGCCTGACAGCAGTGGAAGGGTCGGCAGCAGGCCTACAGGTGCCGATGCAACAAGCAGCTTTCTCAGCAGAGCACGAGAGAAATTTAGGTATGGTTGATGTTTATTCAGCAATGTTCTATCATAAAAAATTTACCCCTCAATTAACACAGGAGTAACTGGAAAATTTTGTCATTAGGGACCCACCCCAGCCCCACAATGGGTCTTCTCACTTACTACCGAGCATCCCTGTATTAACAAAAAGACTTACATTTAATTACTGTTAAGGTGGAGGCAGGAAACATTACTCTAAAAGCGTAAACGGCAGTGCATCGAAAGTGAATTTTGCTTACCTTAAATCCCAAGGAAAATAAAGTTCTATATACAGTTATATTGCATTAAAGAAGATAGATATTCTTTCCTAAGTACACAGCTGTTTTGTACTTAGTACACAGCGTGTTTTGTACTAATTATTAATAACAATTTTTTTTATCATTGAGCTGCATTTGCACCATACAGTGGCTCTAGGTAGCAACATCGCAGTGATCAAGCCACCACCAGGCCAAGGAAAAGATCACAACCAGTAATGAAGTTTCCTGTAAAAGACACATGGACACATGAATTTTTCCTTTTCTCTTCTCCGGAAGTAGAAAGAACACCAGGTGTGCAAGAAATTGGAGCATTGTCGAGAGCAGGTCTTGGCAAAAAAAAGATTGTTTTTAAGTACAAACGTGGTGGTTTCCCTCATCTAAGAAATACTTTGGAAGAAGAATACCCAAAGTTAAAGACACAGAATGGTGCCTTTGAGTTACTTCGTGCTGACAGGGGAGGGCCAATGAGACCCCTTGTTTTGATTCCCATGAAGAAGGATGGATATCCTATACCATATCTGAAAGAACTGGCAACAAGTGCAGTTATTTATATTAGACCAGTTCAAAGTAGCCTTTCAATGGAGGAGACTGTATTAGCGCCAGATGAAAAGCAAGATTTTTCAGAATGTGTAAATTGCCATGCACAAATTGCAGTTCAAGAGATGTGTATGCATGGAAGCAGTTGCCCTGGTGGAAGCAGTAATGCCAGCCAAGAACTATCTATGGATACTTTTTGTACAGACTCAGACAACACATCTTCCATAAACAGAAGTTGGAATGAAGAACTCATCTCAGTTTTCCCAAATGTTACAGAAGTGAAAATCATTGAAGCATGCACCAAATCAGATTTGTTAGAGGAAGCTTCGGAAATTTTGTGTGAGCAAGAAGGGAAAGGGGAAGATACTGGAAGCTCTGCCATGAATACTAAGCCAGTTTGCAATGTCTACTTTAATCGGAGAAACTTTCGCGTGCAGAAACTTTCGCGATTTTCGCGTTTTTGGCCAAAATTCGCGAAAGTTTATTGCGCGAAATTTTCTAAAATATGAAATTCGCGAAAGTTTATCCTTGATTAAAATTTCAAAATTGGAAATTCGCGAAAGTTTATTCTCGCAAAAACGCTATTGTGAAAAATGGTAATCCCAGAGTGAGAGGCGATTAACAAAGAAAAACACTTATTCATTTCATTATTTAGTTTCATTGGTCAATCAATTATAATGGCGTCAGTTTCTAATGCTGCTTTAGTTTCTTTTTCTTTTATAGTTTTACTAAAAAACATAGTTCTTATGTCTCTGTCTTGTCTAGGTTTGCGTGATGAAGTAGTATCATTAAGCATTTTTTTCTTGACTGGGGGAGTAAGAGCAGAAATTGGTTGCTGACTTGTAATGAAAGTTCCAACGATCACCTCATCTTTTGGTTCTGCATAAAACTCTTCCACTAGTTCCTGATACCTTTTCACGATGGCTCGATTCTTTACTGTTGATGGCATGTTCACATGCCCGATGCAAGCTATTTCAAGCCCTCCCTGGACAAGAGGAGAACGACGATAATAAACAGATGATAGCTGAACACACATTGTTGCTCCTCGATCTAACAAGAACTTTGAAATCCTGGAAATTTCTTTTGGCAAATGTCCCACGATTGAACCATGTTTTGATACGACTTTTATAGCAAATCTATCGAAGGGGTTGTCATGCTCATGGCAGCAGTTTAATTTTTCTGACTCAGAAGGGCACCAATACTTTCTGTAATAATGATATCCTCTAACTGCCGTATGAAACTGAAAGGTGTTCTCCATACTAGCCATTCTACGAATATGTACTATTTACTAAAATACAATGTGTTATTCTGTGCAGTTTATTTGGCAAGGCTTCCAATTTCCACAAATTAGTATGGTTGTCCACGGATTAACGAAACACGACCTGAATGGGGGTTTGCATTGTTTAGAAATGGTTGTGACCATCCGGTGAGGTCACAGAAAATATTGCAAACCAGTGTTGTTTCCGACATTTCATATAACAAGAAAAGAGAATTAAAAAAGTATTACCATATTTCAACAGTAATCAAACCTGAGAGAAGTCAGTTTTGTAAAGAAAGTCAGTAAAACAAAGACTGTTTAACGTGTACCATGTCATTTCTGAGACTAAAAGAAAAGCAAAAGGCTAGTAAAGCATCAGCCGTTGCGTTAGAGAAGAAGAAAGAGGAAGAGATTGCAACGGATACAACATTATTGTTAGCCAACACAGGTATGTTTTGCCAGCGATTGTGTAAGAAATCGAGTAAGAAATGATATCTTCGCTTTGAATAACACCTGACAATGACAAATGAAAATAAGATTGATTTCTCGTAGTGAGAATGTACTTGTTTTTCTAATAGATTCAAATCGGCCAAGTGAGCAGAAAACAGGTCTTGGAGCTCTGGACATAAGTTCAATTCAACAACAGAGATTAGAGACAGAAGCTCGTCCCAGAAAAATGTACTATAAATGGGATGCCCAAGATCGCTTCAATATTGGAAAATATGCCTTACAAATGGGAAATGCCGCAGCAGTAAGAAGATACAAAAGCCAGTTTAAAAATCTCAATGAAAGCACTGTTCGTGAATTCAAAAAACGAGCTGAAAATGAGCTAAAAAAAGCCAGAAAAGAAAATCGCTCTTCACCTAAAGAAATACCCAAGTACAGTATTCCCACAGGACGACCACTTCTGCTTGGAGAGCTGGATGCTATGGTTCAAAGCTACCTTAGAGCTTGCAGCCAACGAGGTGCAGTAATAAGTTCATGTGTTGCAATATCAACAGCAAAAGCCCTCATTCAAAAGTACCCAGACACTGTTGGTGATATCGACATAGAATCATCTACCTGGGCCCAAAGTCTTTTTAGAAGAATGGGTTTTGTCAAACGGATGAAGACTTCAGCCAAGGTGGATATACCAGATGGTGCTAGAAAAGAGATTGAGTACCTGTTCTACAATGAAATTGTGACCACGATTGAGAAATTTAATATACCACCCTCTCTGATAATCAACCTGGATCAGACGCCATCGAAGTATGTTCCTGTTGGAAACACAACACTAGCCCAAAAGAACAGCTGCAATGTTATAGTCGCAGGAAGTTCTGATAAATGAACCATAACTGCAACATTTGCAATAACACTACGTGGGGATTTTCTACCAATGCAGTTAATCTATGGCGGAAAAACAAATCAAGTTTGCCAAGATATAAGTTCCCTCAAAGTTTTTGCCTAAGTGTTAATCCAAAGCACTATTCCAATACAGAAGAGTCCTTGAAGTTTATCAATAAAGTTCTTGTACCTTATATTAAGCAGGAACGTGCTTCAAATAAATTGGCAGCTGACCATAAAGCCCTTGTCATAATGGATGTTTTCACTGGTCAGATGACATCTGAAGTACTGGCACTCTTCATGGAACACAATATATGCATTGTTAATGTGCCGCCAAATATGACAAAATATTATCAGCCACTTGATTTAACCGTGAATGGGTATGCAAAACGTTTTACAAAAAATAAGTTTAATGAATGGTATGCGCAGCAAATAACCAAACAGCTTCAAGAAGGGAACAAGCTGGAAAACGTAGATGTCAAGCTTCGCCTCTCTACCCTAAAGCCACTACATGCAGGCTGGCTTGTTGCACTGTACAACGAAATGACATCCGCGAAAGGTAAAGAAATCATTAGCAGTGGATGGCGTGCAGCAGGGATTAAAGACGCGGTGCGACTTGGGTTGAAAAATCTGCCAACAATTGATCCATTTCACGATATTGACCCACTGCTTTCATCAGAGCCTGATGTTCACAACAACATCTTGCAAGCAGTTTGCAATCTCCCTGTGGAGGAAATGCGGCTTTGTTGTCCTCAGACAGATGATTCTGATGATGATTCTTTTTTAAAAATTGAAAACAATTTATGAAAAAAGTTTCACTTTGAATAAAAACTACTTCAAGATTTCTGTTAAAAGTTTCTGTTTAGACTTTTCGCGAAAGTTTATTCGCGCAAAAATTTCGACTTAGCTGAAACGCGAAAGTTTATTCGCGCAAAATATCCGATTTTGCCTGAAACGCGAAAGTTAATTCCATAAATTTCGCGTTTTTCTTGCCTCGCGAAAGTTTCTGCACGCGAAAGTTTCTCCGATTAAAGTATACTAATATAGAAGCTCTAGTTTCGGGTCTTGCCTCAAAAGTATCATCTGATGATATTATGGTGACAGTCAACCGGGATGAGATATGGAAGAGCTCCTTGATCTTCTACAAAAAGGCAATGTGAGATACAACAAAACTTTGGAGAAATTTCTGTGTTGCGTTCGAGGGGGAAGATGGCTTGGATGCAGGAGCCATAAAGGCAGAATTTTTGAGCTTCTGTTGGAACAAATCATGCTGAGACTGTTTGAAGGAAATGCCTTCTCAGTTGTGCCTGTAAAGGACAGAAGCAAAGGCATGTTGTTTAAATTTGTGGTAATTGCAATTGATCACTCAATTATTCAGTCTGGTCCATCTTTCAACATTCTTTCAAAATCAGCGTATCATTACATGGCTGGTGTTGAAGAAGATGTTGTATTTTCATATACAAATAGAGATGATATTCCCTCGAATGCTGGTAAGTATTGTGCATCTATTCTAGGTATCTACTGTGTATGATATGAAAATTGATCTGCTTTTTGTTGTCTTGTCTGTCTGTGTTTACTCAGGGCCACCTATTGCAACTTTCCAAGGGACAGAACACTTCAAAATTACTTTTCTTTTCTAATATTTATAGTAAGCTCAGGCGTACACAGTTTCAGTAGGCAGCTAATGTATAGACAACATGCTCTGTTTTGTTTCCAGCAACTTCAAATGTGTTGGGGCTCATCAAGAAGATGGAAGCAACTCAAGATATTGACAGCATTTTGGATCAGGATGGCAACTCAGATGTGTATTGGACAATTATTAATGGTGCTCACTGGCCAATCACAAAGCCAATTACGAAGGCTGATATTCCACTTTTATTACAAATGATCATTGAGAATGAAGTGATTATGTCACGTAAATTTTAGATTGATCAATTTGCTGATGTATTAAATGCTGCTGGGGTCCTTGACAAGGTAAGAAAAAACAAGCAGCTTTGCGAGGTCTTATTCACTCACAGTCCCAACAAGCAACTTATCCCAGATGCGTTCATGAGGCTAGTGGCCACTGAAAGACCAACTGCATTTGGGGACAGGCAGAGCTATGATTGGTTCATGCAATTTATCCAAGATTCAGAGGAGAAAAGGCTTCATGGGCTACTTCAATTCATCACCAGTTTTAGAAATGTGCCACCATTGGGATTACCACATAAAATTTGTTTGAAGTATTTATCTGAAGAGGATGAATCTGCAACCCTGCCAACATCAATTGCTTGTTTATGCATTTTGAGTCTACCAACAGTTCATTCCTCTAAAGCAAAGTTTGAGGAGTCTGTTATTCTAGCCATTGATTGTGAAAGTCAAGGATTTGGATCAGTGTAGACCAAAAACATAAATATTTGAACAACTGTGGTTTGATAGCATCTTTCAGAATGTAGTATTTCGATTTATTCTTACAGAATGTTGTATTATCATAACAACGAAGCTGAAGCGTCGTTCTGTACAGTGTTTATGCATGAAGAACTTCAGTGTTTGGATGCAAAAACTTTCCAAGAATATTGGTGTTTTTCTTTCTAAAAATATTGGTCCTATTCTATAAAGACTCCAAAACACTAAATAAAGGCTGGGGTGTTTTTACAAGCTCAGAAAATCAGTAAATTAGCAGTAAAAGATGCCTCAACCAACCTTCCAATCCCATAAGAAAATAACATTTCAACTTCTTTTCGTTGTTGAGAAAATAATGAGAAACCTGTTTTTGCATCCTGTTAACAATTTGTGAGAGAATTTTTCTGTCCGAATATTTTTTCAACTCTTCCAGTATATATGCTAGTAGTTATGTTTTGTTAAGTTTGCTAAATGAGAAAGTTTATCCTAACAGTTATGTTTGAAGTAAGATAGTTAACATCAACAGCTTCAATAAATATGTCGATGCCAAAGGATTTGGTCTCCCTTTCTACATCAATTCTGCTTAAGTATTCAACACATGCTTCTTCTGGCAATGTCATATGTACATCGGCTACATCAATGCCATTTCCTGTGACTGTGTCTTCCCACTCGGGGTTTGGAAGAGGACCATTCCAGTCAATCCCATAACCTTGCACCATTATCTGAAAAAAATTTTAACTTTTGTAGATGTGAGGATTTTCAGTGGAAAGTTGTCCAAAAAGTTGATTCTACACCAACAAGAAATTTTCAAGTAGGATGCTCATAAGAGAATTTTAGCTGATTGAAAGTATTACCTCATTTAAGTCTTCTGTATTCTCGCATTCAGTTTGATGCGAGCCCCAAAGCCACAGCTGTGCAGGTGACATGTTTCCTTCTGTAGACAGAGGGTGATTGTTCCATCCATCAGTGAATTCTAGCAAGCTTGTGTTTATTCTGGTAAGGAATATGTATCTCAAAGCAAAGATGTGGATATCATTGCCAATGTCAAGCAAGCCCTCATTTTCCATATAATGGAATAGGTTGTAGAATAAAAACAGGCATCCAGAGAAAACATCCTGCCATAATCTCTCAATTCGTTGATTGTGACAACTACGTGCTGCAATGAAGCTCCCTCTATCAGGTCCCCGTCTTGGGTCAGAAAGCATGTATCTGGCAACATCCACATTTTCCACACCCTTGTCTGCCCTTTCTCGTGAAGGCAATCCAAAGGTGTTCACTGCATCTGTGAATAACTGCAATACAGTTTGGGCCCTGTTATTGCAACTACACTTCAAGTATACATGTGTCTTGAATATCCATCAATACCACCATGGACGACAAAGCCCCATCTATGATTTAAAAACGTCATTATCATAACATGTATATATGTGCCAATTTTGTGCTGAGACTGCAGATTAACAAGTAGATTAAGAGAGACAGAAAACACATTTTTGGGTGCCATACCTTATCAACTTGTGGCTACCATCTATATGCCACAGTGATAAAGGGGCCCTAACAGAATATCTACGTCTTCTTACAGCAGTGAGGCCAAGAGTTCTCATCAGAATTCCCTCAGGGAACACACGTCTCATGCTGTCAGTGATTCAGCTCCACTGGATGTGTAGTCCCTTTGCTGTCAGATGTCCTTTCACTTGACGATAACCACAGTTAGGAAAAGTAGCAAGGACTTCACTCCTATGAAATTGGAAGGATTGAGTTTGTGACACGAGCATGAAGATATCACTGACAGACAGGAGATTTAACGACAAACATTTGTTGGTTTTGATTGGCTAGATCTTAAATTTGTACTTACACTCTGGTGTCAAGCTCCATACCACTTAAAGGATCATGCAGCTTTGTTGGCAATGCAAACTCAGCAATCCGACGTTGGAACGTGTTGGTTGACACACCGAACATTGCAGCTATTTTTACTTGGAAAAAGCCATAACCAATGAACAATTTAGTTTGTTCCCTGGGTATCTCAAGAGCGGGGCGACCTCCATTTCCATCATAAATCCATGATGCTTGCACCAGAACATTACGAAGTCTGCCGATATGTGTGCACAAGTAGTCTGAACCTTCCAAGTCATTGTGTGTACCATTCTGTATAAGATCTAAAACTACCTCAATCTCAGAGCGCAAAAGATTTTTTAAAGCTTCCAGACTCTCCATTTTTGATCATTTTGAAATTAAACTTGAAGAGAGGCATGTTTTCGAAAGGAGGTCGACTACTCGAAGCATCATGATGAAGCTGGAGTCGAGTCATCGAGTCGACGACTCGACGCAACCAGTAAAAACTGCGCAGAATGCAGTGTCGAGTGGACGAAGTAACGCTTCAAAGAATGAAAGTGCAGGGTAGATACGACGAGTAGCAGGCACGTCGTAACGAAACCACGACACGAGAATTTTGTCCAGTATCTGACATACATTTGGACGGTTCAAAGCTTGATGGGGCATACTGACAAGGCCTATAGACTTGAAATTAATTAACATTCCTGTTATGATTTATGCCTGTTTCATCCTTCATAACGTTTGTGAGATGTGAAATGTTGTAGTTGATGAGGATGTTGTGAGAGAAATTAAAGATTTTCATCAAAATGATCATATTTACCCCCAATCAGTTGGATCCTATCTACTCTTGCAACACAGATGAAGGACAATTGATTAGAGAAGTGCTAACAGAGTACATGAAAGATTGTCTCCCAGAACATTACCACAAGTAAGCAAAATACACAACAAAAGCTTCCTGTGTATGGCACGCCATTTGTAGCAATATTCAACCATTTGCATTCAACATTCAACTATATGCATTCAATATTCAACTTTTTGCATTCAATATTCAACAACAAATTCAATATTCAACACTTCTAATTCAACGTTCAACTACATTCATTCAATATTCAACTATTGATGGTAAATCATTCAAATAAAAATTTCTAAAAGTGTTGGAAGAATAATACGACTACAGTGTGCTAACAAATTTCACTTTTTGGATTTCTGCATGTTCTTCCTCTCTGTTTCAATCACCTCGATTGATACAATGTAAAACAATGCATTCTGGGCTACCTGCCAAATCAGTGTGGCAACTTAGAGAGTCCAGAACATGCCATGGCCGATAATGAGGGTGATGTTGGGGCAGATGTCCAGCTCTTCTTACTCGATCTTGTTGGCAGATTGACTGGATTTTGGCGGGACGAAGAAGGCTGTACACCAGAAAGACTTGAAATTGCCAGAAATTATTTGATATTGCTTGACGAGACAGTCAAGTGTCTGAGATCATCGCCAGGCCTACTAAAAACATTCATAACTGTACTTCCTGAAGCTGAGCTCCTCCTTTGTCTTCCAACTACAATTTCAGTACAAAGTCTCGAAGCATCGCTCAGACATCTTGCAAGATTTTCAAGCCGTTCTCTTTCTCTGTCCTCGTGACTTTGGTTCACCATTTTGGATTATGTATGATTTGGCGCGGTGAAAATTCGGGAGTGCGCATGTGCATCGTTACATTTCTTCCATTGAATTGATTGAATTACTGAATTGATTGAATTTTGAATGGGAATAATTGAATGTTGAATGCTAACAGCTGAACATGAAATATTTTACGATTTTGATGAATATTTAGTATATTTTCTTGAATATCCAATATTATGTTTTTTATTCAATTTTATTTTTTATTGATTATTTAATGGATTTGATGAATATTGAAATCTGTGGTTGAATATTAAAATCAAAAAGTTGAATATTGAATTTTATTGTTGAATATTGAATGCGAAAGTTGAATATTGAATGCATATAGTTGAATGTTGAATGCAAAAATTGAATATTGAATGCATATAGTTGAATGTTGAATGCAAAGAGTTGAATATTGCTACAAATGGCCTGCCGTACCTGTGCAAAAATGTTATTATTAATAAAAAATGTTAATAATGTTGCTAGAATGTGCCTGCAGGGTAGTTTTCTTCCTGTGAATAATCTGGTGGTAAGTTCACAAATGATGCATAACTGCTTGGATTTCTTTGATAGAAGCCTCTTGCATCTTGATATTGTGGTGACTCGACATTATTCCTCATAGATGGGATCATGTGAGTGAGAGTTCCCTGAACATTTTGCCCCATCAAATGTTGCTTTGGTGGTGTTGAAGAAAAGCTTTGGGTCAATGCTTGCATGGATGCAGCCATGCTTTCACTCAATGATTTCGTTGACTCACTTGTAGTTTTTAAGGCATCTGCAAATGTTTCATTGGAACTCTTCAGGGCATCAGCTATCTCTCTGCGCAATGCAGTATCATTACCAGCTTCACCAAGCAAAATAGCATCTCCTGGAGATACAGATAATTTTTTTTCATGTGCTGTCTCTTATTGTCAACCAATTTTGGGATTGGGTTACCTTTGCATTTCTTGCATGTTTTAACTAGATTTTCATCACTTACTGATGTTTTTGTTGACATGCTGCCATCAGGATCAGTTTCATCCAGTATTTCAGTTTCTGCTGGTAGGCCTGGTGTCTCCTGGTCCATATATTCAGCTCCCTCAAATTCACCTGCGTTTACAGTGTCTCTTTCAATTCTTGATCGAAGGGGGGCCTGCAGATGGTGCCCACCATAAATTTGCTTCAAAACATCGTAGTGTGCGAAAACAATCCTCCCACTTCCACTTTTTGAACCATTAAGGACAACAGTTGAAAATGTTTGTCGTGTATCTTTTATATTTTCCAAAGCCCTGTTCTATCCCTGTTCTATCTCAGATTCACCTATTTTAATCTTTTTCTTCTCTTCCTTCTTTTGATATTCTGACATTTCACAGTCTGGCATCATCAGAGGTACCTCTGCACCGAACATTTCAGGTCCATATGCCTGCATAGTTGCATTCTCATCGCTGAGTCCTGTACTGGCCTGTCGTCATCAAATTCTTTCCCATTATATTCTAATTTTGTTCTATAGTTTTGTAAGCAGCTAATCAAAAGGTCGATCATACCGACATCCCATCTACAAAACTATTTTGCAGATGGCTGCTTCTTCTTTTCTTCTGTATTTGCCCTCATTTTCTTCCTGTTTTGCCTGCACTATGTTTACGCATGCGTACATAGTAAGAATTTGACCGGATTTGCCGGAACGTTTCGATTATTATGGGGAAAAAACGTCTCGGCCAGGCAGGAGCCCACTTGCTGAAAGATGAGGTCTCGCCTCTGAAAAGTATCCCGTCTGGGCGGGACAGGATGTTTTTCTCATGTAATCATAATTTGACAGTAGGATCTCGGCAAATCGTCCCGTCCCGGCAAAGCAGGACGAATTTCTCCATATAATCAGGCCCTTAGGCCAAAGGGATTTGAGAACTATCAATTTTAAAATATATTTGCTATGCATATCAGGAACTGTGATTCCAGTTTATCAAATGGAGACTCACTAATTTTCATATTGCAGATATTTTTTGCATGCAAGCTTTGAAAGTTCAGCAATACTGAAATATTTACATATCTTGGGGCCCTTCCATAAGAAACCTTCCTAAAATTGGGCTGAGAAGTTTTATGTTGTAAATTGGGCCCACATTTTTTTATATTACTAAAATGGGAAATCGAATGTGGTGGTTAGTGGTGCAATAGGGCTGAGCTTCTTTCTTAGAATTTCAGGTTTCCTTTGTTAAATAAAAACTCTTGATTATACAAGTAGATCGAAGATACAAAAGAGGTTTAGTCTTATAGATGAAAGTCGGCTTATTAGTATCTATGTATCTGGATGGTTGTAAAACTACGGGTTATGAAAAGTTAGCAAAAAATATGTTAAGAAATTCTCCTATAAGAGATCGCTTATCATATGCAAGTAAATCAAGATTCAAATATCCAGAAACAACAATTAACTTGTTTTCCTTTATTAATTTTTTCAGAGAAACGTTAAGATAATCTATAAATTCAGTTCAGTTGAGTTCAGTTCATATAATTTAAATTCCACTACATACAAGTTATAAGCTTCAGATACCGACAAATATTAAATATACAGCAATACAAGACAATATTACAACGTGAAAATTTAAGCGAAGATACAATAAACAAACACAGCTATATAAATTGCATGCAGGGAATTACTTAGAGGAGGAGCTCTCTCAATAGGTAGACTAATCGAGGAGAGAGCCCCCTCCTATCCTAAATTGTTATCAATTGAATTATGAATATATTTCAATTCTTATTTGAATGAATCAAATGAAGAGCTCAGATTTGATTTGATGAAGTGAAATGATTATGAATTTTCATTTTCATTAATGCGTGGAGATCAATTAAAGTTATTAGTCATCTACAGACCTGTTTAATAGATAAGTCTTTAGTTTTATCTTGAAAGATATTCTTGTTGAAGCATTACGAATTTCGATAGGTAAGGTATTGCAAAGTTTGGCACCAAGATAATTGATCGATTTTAAACCATAAAGAACACTGTTTTTAAGGGACATAAATATATTACCCTGACTAGCCTGTCTTGTGGAATACCGATGAACAGATGGATTGAATAAGAAAAGGTTATGAAAGTAACCAGGCGAAATTTTATTAATAGAATCAAAAACAAAAGTTAAGAGCCGGACTTCTAAGGATTTTAAAGTCAGTGAATATTGGAGCAGAGGGAGACATGCGAGGCTGAAATGAAATAGCTCTAACAGCTTTCTTCTGTAATTTGAAAATTGGATCCATGTATGATGCAAATGTTTGACCCCAAACAATAATACCGAACTGTAAAAAAGACAGAAACAGAGCATTGTACAAACAGAGTAATACATCGAGAGGGAGAAAGTTCCTTATTTTGAAAAACATTCCACATGTTCTAGCTAATTTGTTGGAGAGCTCACTGAGATGGTTCACTAATTGTGCAAAGTCTCGTCGAGGATAAATATAAATGACCTCTGAGAGAACATTTGGACCCTTTGCTTTAACGATTTCAACCCATTCTGCCTCAAATTCACCTTTATCAGATTTAAAGTCATTTCCGTTTTTTTACTCGAGGTGCACATGCGAAGCAAAGTGTATGCTGGTGGATGGAGAAAAATGCGTAGTTGTAGTAATCAAACTTAGCCTTGAAAAGAGGCTGGTGTGCTGGTGCCTCCCAGGGCTTCGATTTCTCCTCACAGGGATTTTGATTCAATGATAATTTTTAGACAACAGGTCCATTACGTCAGAAGACCAGGATAAGTTTTTTATTTGTTTTCAGAGTATAGATCGGGCATAATCACTGTGCTTGCTTTGTATTTGTTTTGAAATCAGATCGAAAAAAGAGATAAAAGAGATCAAATAGAAAGACAAATTAGGCAAATAGGTAGAACTGGCAAAATTACAATCAAATTCAATCAAGTTATATTTGCTAATAGGTAGTATTTCATCTTAACTTTGAAAAATAGGCTTTTGTTGGTTTTTTCAAATCTAACAACAGTGAATTCCAAAGCTTGACACCATCAAATGTAAGAAAATTTCTCTTAAAATTGGTTGATATTGTTATATTATTAGGACTATTTCATTTTCATGAAAATAAGTGATAGTTAGGCCTACCTAGCTTACGTTTCATAATGGCCTTTAAAGCATCAATTTCAAAATTGTGTCCATACATGGGAACTTCTGTAAATGAGTATTTGATGAAAAGTGAAATGTATAATGACAAAATCTGGGCCACTGATATTGAAATTATAACAGCAGCATGGTTGCTCAACTGATATTTATCTATATTCAAGTTATGGTCTTAAAAGGAAGTGGTCAAGTCGTTGAAAAGAGCAACAAATTTGCCAGAATGTTTTCAGCTTTTGGAAATTCCCGGAGTATCAGTGCCGATTGCCTCAAGCAACTTGAAGAATACCTATGCTCATTATACAGGAAAGGTGCTAAAGATATCAATGAATTGCGATATGACCTCTTCGAATCAATGTACGAAAAGAAAGGAGCAGTTCAAGACCTTTCAATACTCCCTCCGTGCAGAGCTTCATTGCAGCTCCATGCCAAACGAGCAAATTATGTGGCAAAGTTATGCAAATCGAACTTCTGTAGCACAGTTGAAATCGAGAACGTAGAAGATCACGGCTGGACAGAGAATGGAGAAATCGTTTGGGTAAAAGAGGCATTTCGAGAAGACGTTGAGGAACTCTTACTTTCCGACGAAAATGAAAATGATGATGATGACAGGTTCTATTTAATAGAAGATTCAGACCCCTACAGTGATAGCAACGATTAGGTGAGCAGAATACTTTGTATTCTTGACCAAAATATTATAACATTAGGTAAATATTATGTTTAAAGTTTCATGTAAATGTAAAAAAGTGACCCACCACAACCCCCAAACACCCCTACCCCATCCCCTATTCTCTATTTTGTAGCAAACATGGCCAGTTGACAAGCAGACGAACATTCATTGCCATTTTGCTTGTTTTCATATGTGGAGTGTCTCTAAAAAAGCCTTTTTTACGAAAATCACGATCTTATGACGTCATTTTTGATGACGTCATAAAATTTAAACAGCTAATAACATTTGAACAACAAATGATATCGAGATCAAATAAAGTTCAGTGTGATAAAATTCTCATCTGCTACTAGAAAAATCAAAATAACTAGTCATGGAAACCTTCATCTGGATGAAATAAAAAAGTTTTATTTTATAAGGGCTCAGTACTGAAATCCTGACGTAACAATTGCCCATAAATGGTAAACGCAGCAGCCCCCCCTTGATCACCAAAACTTGTTTAGGGGTTCTCGTGATGGGCTTTCAGAAAAAAGGGGTCTCGTTTGGTTCGGCTTTGGGTTACTCCTACCGTGCTCAGGGCCTGGTCACAGCGTCTGGATAATGTTATCCTTCTCGAAATGACCGTTCCTGTAATGTTTTGCCTCGCTGACCCTTTTCGAAACAATGAAACCCTGTTACCTCTTGCACTCATCTGCTCGCATCCTTTGTTACCTTGGCCTTTGATTGACGAAGAAAGTGTTCAATCGATTTTTGATTTTCGAATTTGGGATGGGCAGGAAATCGCAAATCCAATAGATTTTTTCGTTGGATAGCTGTTATATTCTTGCTGCCATTTTAATCGAGATTTCCAACTAAAAGCTTCAAAATTCAACTGGTAAGTGGGTAAATTCTTTCTATTTGCCTTTACTAAACTTCTTTCTATCCCCCTTCTTATCGTTAATTCAATATATTCAGGTCAACCGGTTTCTAGAGATTTTCACACACTCTAAATTTCTAAATACATAATTCTTTGCTTTAGAAATCTCCATTGTACTAAATCAAATACTAAAACGATGAATGATCAAATTCTGCTTTTATAATAACAGGTGTCGATACGACGATCTAAATCACAAATTTCAGAAACAGCAATTTCGGTATTTCACTGACCTGAGGGCTTTCTAAACACGTGGAGTTGCCTAAAAGCTATTTTGGTGATTTACTATTGCCGACTTGCCATCCGTAGGCTAACAAGTTTTTCTATGTTCTTCGCCCCAGTTGTATTGTTTTTTTCACCTCAGATTCTGTGATCATCAACTCGCTTTTCAAATTTCTGGAGCCGTGCAATATATTTTCAAAATTTTAATCATATTCTCTATAAATTGACTCTGATTTGTTTCAAACAGCTCTGATCGATCAATACTAAAATTCTAAATCGATTTTTGCAGATTTCCATGTGAAACTCTGACTGGCCAGACTCGAAAACAGCACTTTTCATATTGCATTAAAGCAGGCCGTGCCCAAAAGCATGAAATCCCATGAAATCCTTTCTCCTTGGCATCCAGAGAACTGTTCATGACTGGCCATCCGAAGGCTAAAGTATTGGATTTCAAGCCCATCATTTTCGTTCTCCATAAGATAAACGTGTGCTCAAGCTGGAAACAATTGCTTCCACTTCACGTGGATTCTAAACTGGAAAAGTGCCCACCACTGAGCTACAAATCAAAATGCCAAAGTTGTGCATTTGGTCTGTGAAATATGGGAGTGAATCAACTAAAAATTTTACGATGTGCTGTATTTGAAACCCTTTGATATATCATGATTTTTGACTGCGTGTTTAGATGCGTTTAACTTTGGGGCCCCTCTAAAATTTTCACAATCCGCTTTTGTATTGCTTACATGGAATTCGTGTAGTTGCAAATATATTTTTACCAATTTGATCTGTATGTTTAATATTCTGTACTCTCTAATCAAAATTTGGCATTAAATGGATCCAATTATGTTTTCTGATATACTATTCAATCCCAACGCTTCTCTCCGTTGGATTTAAATCAAGACGTTTCTGGCACACTCAGAAGTGCACGAACATTTGCATCGCGGAAAAAATGGACCTGGAACAACATTCCAATGGAATGGAACCTTTGCACTTCCATGGGGAAAAGATGGAAATATAACGATCAGAATCATTTCAAATTAAATCATGGGAGAAAACATGGACCCAGAACAACCTTGGAATGGAAGTTCGGATCGCGGATCCCATGGACCATGCTGTGGCGGAATGGATGCAACTTTGAAGATTTGAATGATTTCAAGTTAAATCATGGGAGAAAACATGGACCTGGAACAACCTTGGAATGGAAATCGGAACTCGGGGATTCAATCGACCATGTGGTCGGGGAATGGTTCCAACTATGAGGACTTCAAGGATTTCAATTTCAATCATCATGGACCTGGAACAACCTTGGAATGGAAATCAGGACTCCGGGCTTCCATGGACCTAGTGGTCGGGGAATGCTGGAAACTATGAGGTTTTCGATGATTTTACACAAAATTGTTTTTCTCTGCGTGTCTGACGAGCAGTGATCTTATGACAACTTAATCAACTTTAATTAGAACGGATTGCTTCACGTGTCCGCCGGCGTGGGATAGTCTAATATATATATTCTATGATGTCACGTGACGGTGGCGAAACTCTGCCTAAAACAATAGATTCGACCCGAAACAATAGGTCGAACGTCCCAAAACAATGGGCCGGAACCGCGAATCAGTGACCAATAAGGCTTTTTTGAATCAGGGCGCACAAGGTTGGCACTTGCATGGAAATTCTCCGTTTCTGGAGTAGGCAAAAGTTATCTATTATTGCAAGACTATTTTAAAAGAATTTTTGAGTTATTCCATTAATCACTCCACTAATTGTGCTATCACGAAAAAACTACGGTTTACGCTGGCGAAACTTCCAAATTCGCGTCACGAACTCGATTTTCGAAAAGGGTATTCACTCTTCATGTGACCCGTTTCGCCTTTTGCTGTAAGTTGATTGCCTCTTTTTCGCGCGACCCACGTGGTTGGCGATCAAATTTCGTTTTTCGTCTTCGGCTTGCAGGTGACCCATGTGAATTTTCGGTCGTTTTTCGTTAAGACGCATGTTTTTGTTTTGCACACAAAGGGCGCCTTTCAAAGTGTTTTACGAGCTGAATTTTCTTTGTAAAGAACTCCTATTTGTTTCAAAGACCTGGAGAGTTGCAGGAAACAATTGGGAACACAGGTGATAGCTTTGCTTAGTGTTTTGAGTTGAATAGTTGTTGTTTTTGTAGTAGGCGTTGCTTCGGCATGCTTGCAACGCTTAGGCCCAATGAAAACAAAGTCAAAATTATGAATTTTTCAGGCGCTATTTTGCTCATTTAAACTTTCGACAAGTGTTTGTATGTTTGTATATTAGGAATAGTATGTATAGTATGCTTTTTTTAGTAGGTATAGTATGTTTTTATAGTAGGTATAGTATGTTTTTATAGTAGGTATAGTATGTATATAGTATGTTTATAGTATGTTATTATAGTAGGTATATTAGGTATAGTATGTTTTTATAGTAGGAATAGCAGGTATAGTAGGTATGGTATGTTTGTATAGTAGGTATCTTATGTTTGTATAATAGGCATAGTAGGTATAGCATGTTTGCATAGTAGGTATAGTATGTTTGTATAGTAGGTATAGTAGGTATAGTATGTTTGTATAGTAGGTATAGTAGGTATAGTATGTTTGTATAGTGGGTATAGTAGATATAGTATGTTTGTATAGTAAGTATAGTAGGTATAGTATGTTTGTATAGTAGGTATAGTATGTTTGTATAATAGGTATAGTAGGTATAGTATGTTTGTTAGTAGGTATAGTATGTTTGTATAGTAGGCATAGTAGGTATAGTATGTTTGCATAGTAGGTATAATATGTTTGTATAGTAAGCATAGTATGTTTGTATAGTAGGTATAGTAGGTATAGTATGTTTGTATAGTAGGTATAGTAGGTATAGTATGTTTGTATAGTAGGTATAGTAGGTATAGTATGTTTGTATAATAGGCATAGTAGGTTGTAGGTATGTATGTATGTATGGGCATGAGCGAAAGCGAATGCAGCGAGCGAAGCGCGCCAACCAGATTAAGTTTATTTTTACTCGACGGGCTCCGGGGAGGGAGCGAAGCGACCCCGCCCGGCTGTGTGTATGTATGTAGGTATGTATGTATGTAGGTATGTATGTATGGGCATGAGCGTAAGCGAATGCAGCGCACGAAGTGCGCCCTATCGGTCAATGTTTCTCTATAATAGATAGACAGGCAAGCGCAGCGAGCTAACCCATTGTAAGTGGCATTCATTATTTCATTATTGTAGAGAGTAAGTTATTATAGTAGTTACCTTCTGTATTTGTAGCTCAGTTGTTCAATTGATATCTTCCAAATATTGCATAATATCCTTTCACAGAAAAAACCAAGAACATAATTATAAGTAGGTATAGTATGCATACTTTGTTTGGATAGTAGGTATAGTATGTAAAGTTTCTACGTATAGTAGGTATAGTATGTATAATACATACACAAGTGGAAGTCTGTAAGGTAGAGAAGAGGTTGAAGGAAAAATGGCTCAATAAATGTAGATATATATAATATATATAGATGTATACATAATAAAGAAAGGCAATCAAATAATAATTAATAACATTATAATATAATAACTTATAATATATATATAACTAATATATTATAACAACTACTTTATTATAACAACTTATTATATTATAACTTATAATATGTAAATTTCCATACCAAGTAGTTTTTTAATCTCATAGTGATTTTTATGCAGAAGTAAAAGAATTTTACTGAATGATTATACCATTATTTATGTTTGTATATTTATGTATGCCTACTTATGCCATACTTCTACACATTACTTTACAAGTGACTATTATTCAACTTAACATACCCTCTATATTTTTTCACTAATTCGTAGTTCAGTCTATTCCATAGCCCTTGCTGTGCAATTTTTACTTTCACTATGCAGCAATATTATAGCATCAGAATAAGCCAGCACCACATTGCTTCAACACGCAGAGGAGACCTCGATTTCATTTGAAATCCTGTTTGGTGAGGCCTCAAAAGACAATACCTTTGACTGTAGCACGCTAAAAATTTAATATAGTGATATTAAATTTTATACAACAGGATGGAATTAAAATTAGATAGAGAACATAGTAGTACCACATTAGATGGTAGAGTAAAGTATAGTATGGTAGAGTAGAGTGGTAATTGGTAGAGTATAGTAGAGGACAGTAAAGTACAGTAAAACACAGTAAAGGGTAACTTTGCCTGTTACAGGGTCAATATATGCCTTTCACATAAAATGGCACATTTAAAAAAACTCATTAACACACTGAGGATGAAGGGAAAATGTTTACATTAGAACTTTCATTGCAGAGGAAAAACAATCCCCGAGAAAATGTTTTCATATGATACCTGGTATGGTAATTTTTCAATTCATTTCACGGCAAATAATGATGCAATTTCATAGATTATTATTTCTTAAATGGAAAGGGAGTAGTTTTCCTACCTCATTCTTTTGTCTGCATCATGTCAACCAGTGAACTTATCTCAATATTGACAGCATATTTTTATATCCATGGCTTTACAAATGACTATCATTAAGTACAATTTACGCTACATATTCCATGAAATGTATTCATTGGAATACCATTGCTACTTTTGCAATTTCACTATAACATCATGAAGCCAACATTAGATTATTTCCACACGTCAAAAAGACCTCGATTTCATTTTACATTCTACTGGGCGAGGCCACATTGTTGCTATAGTATCACAAGACAATTGCCTTGGACACAGAAGCGCGCGAAAAACTTTTTCAGATTTCGATCGCACCAATTCAAGTAAGTGGAAATTTTTTCTTCGTAACTTTTAAAACTATCAACGTTTAACAAAGCAAAGACATATAAACTAAAAAAACTTGCAAATAATTGTATATTATTCACCACAATTTTCCACCTAAGTTACTTTTGTTTCCTTCAGCATTATCACTGAACTAGAATCCGGCGCTCATTCAAAGTTTTGTAAGTATTTCCTTCTATTACCATCTTCACATCACGTTTGCTCTTCCTGTATTTATACGTAAAAATTAACTATTATCAGAATTTCATGAAATTATAAATGCAGCATTTTCTAATCCTTATTTTCCTCATTCAATATTTTCCATTTTTTATTTGAAGAACATTTTAAACATCATGGCAAATGCTAAGCCGAAACAACATGAGATCGCCATCACATTTGGCAAAAACACAAAAGTAATTATATCACATACATTCTTTTCTAAATATTTGGCCAATTTTCATTTTGTCCATTATTCTTCATACGCTCTTTTCCTTATAGGGGATAACATACAGCAATGTAGCATTGCTTAAAAAAGAATGTGCCAACCAATTTGAAGAATTGCTTGGGAAAAAATTCATTTTGGTTTTTGGCACTGGGAAGAGGATCCCGACAAATGAAATTGTGTAAGTATATCAGTTGCATCATGTTTCACACCTCCAATATGTGCACTTGAACAAAAGCATAACTTCTTTTGACTTTATGTTACCAACCTGCGAAACATAACTGTTAATAATGTTAATTTCCAGAAAACAAGAAGAGGCCTTTATTAAAATAAAAGGAGATCTTAAAAAGAAATCCAACAAAAGGGTGGGAAGGTCACCCAAAAGGAAGGTCCTCCACAACCATTCCATGGTGACCATGCCCACCCATACCAAGTAGCACGTGGTGCTCAAACTGTTAAATTTATTTACTTTAATATGTAAATAGTTTGTAAATAGTATAGTAATAGTTTTGTAAATAGTTTTCAACATTTTATTCAGTTTTAAATTAAGTTCTATTGACATTTAAATAGTTACACAGTAAAAACCTGCATATAACAACCTCCTATTTTTAATAACCTACCACCCAATATTCCATTTTCATAGTCATGCTTACATTATATTGTCTTATAGTTTACCCATTGTTTTTCATTCTTCACAACCAAAATAGCCTACAAAATGACATGGACGATGTTATATGCAGGTTTTTACTGTTTGTAGATAATTTTCAGTTTTTAGTTATGTAGTTTGATAGTTTGTAGTTATTTAGTTTTATAGTTTGTAGTTCTGTAGTTATGTAGTTCAGTGGCCTTGGTCGTGCATAAATTATTCATACTAGTATTAATCATATTAATTTACTGCGTAAATCTTAAATCTTCTACTTTTTGAACCCACATATTAATTATACACTCACCACACACAAAACCAAGTAGGGACATCCTTTCCTTTTCTGTTCACCAATCAACACCTGCAACAATAAAATTATGTGAAACCATTAACCAAATAAACAGTTTCAATAATTTACAATACTTTCCAGGTTACAACAATGCCAACAGTAATTGCTTATATCAGTGTCAGCTAGCCCACCAAAACACAGAAGGAGAGCATTAGAGCAAATTCAGAGCAGTTGCTATGCAACTGCTCTGAATTTGCCTTCTTTTCTAAGAAAACACAAGCCAGCCAGCACAACCTGATGAAATCAATGTGGAACAACACATTCCAATTCCACATGATAATCAGGTAAAACATGTTTAAACATCACAATTGGCTTAAAATACACCAGTCATTCTCCATAGGACCATGTCAGGAAATTATTTTGCTCTCTAAATACACATATCTTCACAAGTTTCAGTTTTATGCATTTCAAAACACATGATTGAATTATATTAACTTAGATTACATTGCATTTCAGGATCCACAAATATTGCCTGCTGCTGTGGAATTGCAACCCAACCTTGAAAATGAGAATGAAGAGAATCAAATAGCAGTACAACCACAAGAAATTGAAATGCATGACGAAATCCCACCACAACACCAAGATGATGTCCCCCAACCCATCGAACATCAAGAAAGGGAAGTAAATCAACCTATTCTTAAAATTCCTCAATTCTCCCCAATGCCTCATCATCTTGGGAAAATGACCAGAACATGTATTCACTGTGAAGCGAAGTACTTCCGAGTGGAACTCAACTCAAAAAAGCAATACAACAAATGTTGTATGGGAGGATTAATAACTCTCGATCCCATTCAACCACCCCCGGCAAACGTGATGCATTTATACACTGGAACTACTGCTGAATCTAAATATTTTCTCAAAAATTTCCGTAGATACAATTCACTAATGGCGATGGCATCCTGGACAGCTAACGTTGTAAGACACGCTAATGCAGGACCACCAGTCATCACCATACATGGAAACGCATACCATATGACAGGTAAATATAACATCTCTCATAATATGCTACATTTCCATATAATACCTTCACTTGATGAAACGGATGTCGACGGAACGCTCATGTTTTTTCCCACCCAACATACAATGAATAAGCTCTCTGTATGCTTGCCTGAGCATCAAGAGTTGTCCAATCGAAAATCAAGGCAGTTTATGATGCTTTCGTAAAAAAACACTTGCTGCATTGAAAATTACAGTTGATATAACGAAGTACAATTTAGAATGTTTTTTTCCAATTCAACAGGGGTAACTGAAACCGACAGATCCCGAAAATATGCAGAATTATATATATTATGGACACCCAACAAGCACTGCAAGAATGCCAGAACACAGCCAGAGAACAACAATTAGACTTAGACATGGTGGCACTGCTGCAAAACGAATTGATGGCAGTAAATCGATTTGCTCAACATTTTAAAACAATGGGAGAAGTACCGGAAGAGCAAAGGCAGCAAGCTATTGCCAATGATCAGCCAATTCCCACGTTCAAGATGATTATTACCGGTCGCCCAGAACAAGATCGAAGATAGGATAATCCCACTGCCAGAGAAATTGCAGCAGTCTACACTACACGCAATGGCGGTGCTCCTAATCCCGAAGACAGAGAGCTTCAAATTCGAACAAGGCGTGGTAATCTTATGAAGATTAATGCCTTAGCTCCTGTTGCGGATCCTCTAACCTATCCATTGTTGTTCTTTCAGGGTGATCGGGGATACAGCTTGGACCTTCACGGTCTACCTACACGTCGAGGACAAGACCAGGAAAATCCTGATCGTAGCACCGTATCCGACTCACAATCGCCGAATATTATTTGTACCGAATACAGGTCAGAAATCAACTGTCTACCATTCACAGGGCAATACTTCTCTTTCAGCAATATCTGGTGGATGCATACACCAAAATAGAAGGAAACAAGCTCAACTGGATTTTGCAAAATCAACGGTAAATACGTGCTGACAGTTATTGAGGCCTGATGGATCACCTGAACAGAAGGGCTGAAATCGAAAATCAAATGGCCAGGGCAAACAATCCCAACGAACCCTTTCATATTGATGTCGGTCGTGTTGTCATACTTCCCGCATCTTTTTTGGGCAGTCAACGAAATATGTACCAGAACTTTCAAGATGCAATGACTATCGCCAGAAAGTATGGCAAACCTGACATCTTCCTAACCATGACCGCCAATCCCAAATGGAAGGAGATTTCAGAAAACAATCTATCGCACCAGAAGGCGAATGACCGACCAGAAGGGCTGAAATCGAAAATCAAATGGCCAGGGCAAACAATCCCAACGAACCCTTTCATATTGATGTCGGTCGTGTTGTCATACTTCCCTCATCTTTTTTGGGCAGTCAACGAAATATGTACCAGAACTTTCAAGATGCAATGACTATCGCCAGAAAGTATGGCAAACCTGACATCTTCCTAACCATGACCGCCAATCCCAAATGGAAGGAGATTTCAGAAAACAATCTATCGCACCAGAAGGCGAATGACCGACCTGACATCATCACACGAGTATTTCAACTCAAACTACAAGAACTACTGCAAGATATCCTTCACAAGCACATTCTAGGACATACCATTGCACATCTATATGTCATTGAATTTCAGAAGAGAGGACTACCACATGCTCACATGATTCTGTTCCTGTCTGAGGCTTATAGACCACGAACACCCGAAGAGGTAACATCTACAACAATAATTTATATATGGAATTAGGAATATAATTATCAGTTGTATTGCTTAGTATAAACACAATCCATTTTAAGCTGTAAAACTTACATATGCTATTTTTCTTCGAAACCTACAGGTAGATCGACTCATATCAGCTGAAATTCCAGACCCACAAGATGCAAAATATCACAGGTTAGTATTGAAGCACATGACACATGGTCCATGCGGTGATATCAATCACCGATGTGTTTGCATGGAAAATAACAAATGCAAGAAGCGATTTCCGAAAGATCGCACTGCCGAAACACAAGTCAATGCAAATGGTTTTCCCCTCTACAGACGACGCTGTTGTCATCCAGTCAATCTTGAAGATCGACTTCTAGATGATACATGGGTTGTGCCACATAATCGCTATCTTCTACTCAAGTATCAGTGTCACATTAATCTCGAAATATGCAGCGCTGTCAAGTCCGTCAAATATATTTTCAAGTATACCCATAAAGGACAAGACATGGCACACGTTGAAATTCTTCAAGCGCAACAGCAACAAGTTCCTCAAGATATTGAGCACGATGAAGTACGCCAATACATCAACGCTCGGTATATTGGACCACATGAAGCTGTTCACAGGATATTTCAATTTTCCATGCACGAGAAAAGTCACACTATCAAACGTCTGCATGTTCATCTACCTGATCAGCAGACAGTATACATTCAGGACAATGACAACTACTATGTAACATCTTACAAGGAAGGTGGTATTATGTTTCAATTTTTGGTAGGTACTAATGTTGTATTTCTATAAACCTGATGTAAATCCATATCAGTTTTGTAAAAAATCAGTAGGGCATGTATTTAGCAGCTTTTTCTTCATTGCAATTGCAAGTCCTCCTAAGTATATATTTTGAAAATGATTTATTTGTTATAGAAAGCATTGACTGAACCATAAGGGAACATGGAGCCAAATGTTACATAACATCTTCTGACAGTATCAGGTATGAAGTTGTTAATAACACATGATCACACATATCCATTCATTTTCCAACCATTACACCACAGAATCCTAAAATTTTGGAATTTACATGAAATGAAAATGTCCCATGTTCATGATTTTTATTAAACCTGTGTTGACAATCAGCAAATTATTCAAAGATGTTTATTGCTATCCAATAAGCCCTCATAAAATGAAAACTAAACCAATGGAACATTTAACTTGCATGATTTTCTTCAATTCAAGTTATACCTGAATTCCTGATAATTTTTCACTTTATCTTTGAACATAATAATTCAAGAAAACTAATAAATCTATTTTTCAGTTTCATTCCATTTCCTGTTTGGCAGATTTAAGTCAATTTGTGGAGTCATGTAATTCCAAACCTCATTAATTTGTGAAATCTTACCATGAGTTTCTGAACTTTGGTTTTCTCATACAGCACCATTAAGTAGCAAATATCCACTCTATCAAATTTGTTACTTGCCTTCTCATTGAAGCAGATATATTGGACCGATCAGCCAAACACATTATTGTTTTATGAAATTACTATTTGCTACTTCCAATAACCATTTTGAACCAAGTGTTCCTCCTTCATCTATAATGTTTTTTCATTTAATATCCATCACAACCAACACATAGCACAATTCTTCCTGGTGGCAGAAACAACTAATTATGGCTAAATATGTTATGCAATATGTTATCATAGGCCAATTGCCATCATATGACCCTAGGCATCCAAGGATACAGCCATATCATCAGTACGAGACTTATCCCATGAGAACGAGGATTTTCAGATGAAAACGAGGCTGATCGCTAAAACTAATTTCCATGCATGTTAAACACTACAATCGTGACAATACATACACAGGGGAGAGAGAACGAGCCAAACCACTGTACGTGAGGTCGGAAGAGGCATGAGCATTAGCGAATGAAGCGCACAAAGTGCGCCCCATCAGTCAGTGTTTCTTGATAATACATAGACAGGC